>JAQNDB010000858.1:0-63863 GCA_029204045.2 Tillandsia leiboldiana
AAAACACTCTGGGAACTCGCGGAAAGGAAATCTCCTCGACGTCCCAGTGCCGTAGCACCTCCACCCTCGTCGCTAAGAAAGCGGTGCAGGCCCTCCTAATCACCGCATAGGCCATCGCGAGAATAGACACAGTCATCGCCAATGAATGTGACTCTGCAGCCTTGAAGACAACTCCTCCTGTCCAGGCTCGCGGAGGGTCACCGTCCTCTCTCTGCAGTCTATAACAGCATAGTACCTCGACAACCAAACCATACCTAGCACGACGTCGAAATCCTGGAGCTGCCGCAAGACAAGCAAGTCTGCCGGCAAAATCCAGGATCCCAACTGCACAGGGCAATCCCTACAATACTCCTCGACATGCAAGACATGATCTGGTATCTGAAACCTCTATGCATGCGATAAAGAAACTACCTCTATACCATGAAGGGATGCAAATGCTCTACTGATAAAAGAATGCGATGCACCGGTATCAAAGAGAGTACGAGTACGAACTGCAGAAATCAAAATAATACCTGCGACGACATGCTCTGCTGCTGTAGCATCCTCTACCTGAGCGGCATAGACTCGACCGCTCGGCGCCGGGGGATGTCGCTCTGGCTGTCGCGAGGACGATGGAAGCAAAATCTGGCCTACCGGAGGTCGCCGAAGGTCCTGCTGACTGACGAGGAACGAAGGATGCAGAAGCTGATGAAGGAGCTGGGTAACCTGCCCTGGGGCACGCCCTCGCGAAGTGACCGGTCTGCCCGCAACGGAAGCAGCGGTCCCGACCCTGCGGGCACTGGGCTGGTGAGTGCGGTCCTCCACAGATGATACAACGGTCGGGGCGCGGCTGCCGCGAAGTCTGCTGCTGCTGCGAAGACTGCTGCTGCTGCGTAGACTGCTGCTGTCGAGGTGGTCGACGCTGCTGCTGCTGCTGGAACTGACGAGATCCCCCAGATCTCTGCCGCCCCTGATACCCCCGTCCCTGAGAGTGGAAACGGGGTGGTCTCGGGGTCCCTGCCTACTCGACTGCCCCTCCTCAAACTGCGCGGGGCGCTTCGCCCCAGGAGTCACAACGGGGGCTGGAGTCACCTCTGCCATCACGGCCTCACCACCCTCCACATAAAGTGCCTGCTCCATCGAGGCCTCTAAAGTCTGTAATCTGAGGGAGCGGACCAACTGATAAATGTCCCGACGCAACCCTCTCTCGAACATGTAGATCCGGTGGGTCTCATCTCTGGCCACGTGGGGCATACTAGCCAACAGCCGATTGAAATCGGCTATGTACGCATGTACGGGCCTATCTCCCTGGCGGAGATTCCTCAGCTGCTCCTCCAAGCTCTGTCGAACACTCTCGGGAAAGAAGGCCCCAAGAAGCATACCGCGAAACTCTGCCCAAGAGATAAACTGGGTCCCAGGCGGACCTGCGGGTCGCACACGCCGCCACCATGCCTCGGCGTTGCTCTCCAGAAAATGAGTAGCCAACAGAACTCGAAACCTCTCATCAATAAAAAGGCTCTCGAAAATGGCGCTCCATAGCTGTAACCCAAGACTCAGCCGCCCACGGCTCAGCACTCATGCCCGAAAAGCGGGGTGGATCAAACTTGCGAAACCTCAACAAAAGACCCACCAAAACCTGCTGCTCTGCCAAAGTCAAAGATCCCGTCGTCCCAGACGGTGGCCTACTGGAAACAGGCTCAGCCGGAACTGCTGGTGCAGGCTGCACAACCGGGGGTGCCACCACAGGGGAAGAAGGCACCGGAGAACTCTCAGGGGGTACCACCGCCGGCTGCGCTCTCTGCTCCAACAAGAGCGTCAACCGACTCACAGCCTCCTCCTGGCGTCGAGACGCCTCAGTCAACTGTGCCACCTGGGCACGGAGCTCCAAAACCTCGCTCTGCTGTCCCTGCTCCGAGTCCTCCTGCTCGGGCTCAGAGGACGAAGGCTGCGAACGCGTCACCATCGAGCGTCGAGGAGGCATCCCCACCTGAGGGACAAGGCAAACAATCAGAACCCAAATCATCTCTCGACCCAATCTAGCGAAAGTCAGAAGGCATGTCCCCCCTTTCCGAAGTACTATGTTGTCTGCAGCCAACATAGTTGCCACCGAAGGAAGACATGTCGATCGCTCACCCCGAACCGCTCGGGAGAGTTAGAAATCCAATCAGGACTCTCGCTAAAGTCACGGCTCTCACGCGAGTCATCCTAGGGTCCAACCACAAGCCTAGGGTTCCTAAGTCCTCCAAGACCTACATCCTAGGCTCTGATACCACTCTAATCTGTCACGCCCCGGGGCGATACTGCGCCCCGGCTCGCCAACAGATCCGCCGCCCGTACGGGAAGCCCCGTATAGGCGTAGCGACTAACCTGCAAAGAAACATCTACACTAGCAGATATCAGAGCTGAAAGAGAAAAGCTGGAAGGAAATACATAAAATAAGACTACAACTTTTAAATATACAGACCATCCTCACCAGAATACAGGAGTCTCTCATAAAAGCAGGAAAGGAAGGTACAACTCAAAACCTCACTACAAAAGTCACTCGACATAACACACACCAAAATGGAACTGGGGTACATCTACTCACACACAGAAGACGACAGGAGGGGATCTATCTCGCGACGCCCTTACCTCGGTCAGAAGGAGCTGGATCAGCAACAGGAGCTGCAGGAACTGGAGCAGAAGTCCCTGGGGAGAAAACACCACGACGGGTGTGAGAACTACATCCCACAGTAGTTCTCAGTGGGTGCCGCCAACAAGCCCGACGGTCTGCCCACTAAGTCTACCAGAGGCAAAAGTAACATATGCAGTGCTATAAGGAGAGCTAGGAAAGGTAACTCTACAGCTACTATGCCTCTATCTAGATGCTCAACAGTGGAACAGAAAGAACATAATGCCACAACTAACTCTCATCCCTGATCACCCAATCAAAACTGACTGCCACAACGGGTCCAGTCAAACCTGCGCCAACCTACTGCCGTTACGTCCCGGAGGAGCGGACTTACGTAGGGCGTCCGTGGCTGCCAACGAAAGCACAGCCAGAGGGACCACCGCGACGACAAGTCGCTAAGGAACATCTCAAACTCACACCGGTACACAACCCGGTCTCGCCTACTCCGGAGTGGCCCTCGAGGGGAGCGACCCGCTCGAGTCAAAGTAACCCATAAGTATCACTGTATAGTATCACTGTAAAGCTCAAATGTGGCTCATGCAGGCTATGATCCAATCTTCGATCAATAAGATCGACTACCAAACAAATCACTGTCTCACACACTAGCTGGAATCTACACAGCTGAAACCCACTGTCTCTCTGACAGTTTCCAAGAACCCAGATCTACCATCACTATCACTCTCCCAAAGAAATCAAATCTACAGACTGCTATCAACTCCACTCGGTCCCCAGACACGAGTGCAAATGCATCCCACAACCGACCGACCTCTCGGCCCACAACTTGGGCGAGGAAAAGCTAAGTCCAAGGTGAAATAAAGTATCGTGATGTGGAATGTCTAGAGCAATAAAAACCTAGCCCAAGTTGGAGTTTTTCTACAGACTGGCTGAACATGATACATATGACAGGGGTGCTAGGTCAAATTCCAAGATTTCATTACTTAACATAGTGCCGGAATCAAAAGATTCAACAACTGATATACAAGATACAACATACAGTTTTTCACATGCTAATACTCCAATTTCTAACATGCATGATCCTACACACCTAGAATTAGTACACAGTCCAGAGTTCTTGGAAGCAAGGTCACCCACCTGAAAGTGCTAACTGTCCAAAATGGCACAGCTGAGAAAGCCCACAACTGTCAAATCACAAATCCCACCAAGCCAACATCACGGTAGAGGTGCTCACAAACTCCTGGGTACAAACATACACCAAAATTACACTTTAATTCACACAAATTCCACATTCCCCAAAATCTGTGGTGAACAGTCCCACTAACACGAAATTTTCACCTGAAAAACTTCCTCCAAAAATTCCCATAAAAATATGACGGCGATCCTCGCGAAGAGTAGATGTCGATAGAGTCCTGAAACGTCGAATTCCGATGTCCGGATGAGGAGATAAAATCCGACAAGTAGGTGCTGTCCAAATCAACCAACAGTCGCAAAGGGGGTTAAAAATGTACCCAGAACCCCAAGAAAAGCTCGGATCCAGAAAAAGTGTCCAACACGAAAAATGTAGATTTACCTCTTACGAAACCGTCACCGCAGAAATCGTCCAAAAATAATGTCGGGGTAGCCCGGTAGACCTCCCGGACTAAACTGCGACGGAAATGGGCCTCCAACAGTAGATCGTCGCTCCGCACCCCGATGCAGAAGTCGCCGTCGTCGCGGCCTCCAAAAATCCTGAGCTTCCGCCAAAAGATGCACAAGAGGGAGAGAAACAACTTTGGTGAAGGGCTCCAAGTGAAAAGCTTTCGGGAAAAGCTTCAAAACGAGGCCCCTTGAGGCCTTTTTATAGGCCTCACCCGAAACAGCCCGGAAAAACAAGTCAATGGGCTTTGGGCCCAAAATTTCGGGCGCCCGGAACATTCGGGCGGCTACAGTGTTGGGCCGGGCCCAACACTGTTCACGCCCGAATCCACCAGGAGCCGCCACGTGGCCCGCCGAACAGCAAACAGCTGTTCGGCCCACCCGCTGGCTGCCACGTGGCCCGCCCCCGCACAGTGAGGCGGTTGGCGCCCGCCAATCAGCGGGCGACACGTGTCCACCCCGGTTGACCCGCTGACCGGTCGGCGGCCGCGCCGGGCGCGCGGCATGGCCCCGACGTGGGCACGCGCCCCGAGGCACCGACCCCGACTCCGTGCGCCGCGCACGGTGCGCCCGCGAACCAGAGGGCGACACGCGTCCCCTACACCCGGTCCACGCATTCAACAGGAATTCAGTGGACCGCGCCGCATGCACCGACCAACCGGAGGCTGCCACGTGGCCCCGCATTGGTCCATGCACCGCCGCGCTCACCCGGTAGACCGCGCGCCTTGCGCCCGCCAATCAGGCGGTGCCACGTGTCCATGCGCCGGGTCTGTGCACCCCGCCGCGCAGCTCTGTGGACCGCGCATCCTGAACCGGCCAATGACAGGCCGCCACGTGGCATCCCGGCGGTCTACGGCCCCTCCCATGCACCATTTTCCACTGAAAACTTCCGGGAGTCCGTTTTTGGGCATCCGGACTCAGAAATAAACAAGCAAATAGCCGTTTTCAAGCGTTTTTCCGTGCTGAATCCATTTCCGACCTCTGTTGGGCCTAATTCTTTTCCGAAATTTCGGCAAACTCAGCCGAAGGCCTACACAGCTAATAATAACACACAGGGTCCATCTGTGGCATCCCATTGACGCACCATGGGCCAGATACACCAACGCTAGGTGCTCTAACAGTGGATTCATCGGAAGAACGCTGCATGGGAATTTGGGCCACTACAGCCTTGGTCTTGCATATGAGTTGAGATTCAGTTGATTTGGTTATTGCATCCCAGTGGGGATTTCCCGGCTTGTTGCCGATTACCCGGTCAGTGGACCGCCAGTTTGAGCATTTGCATATGATTCGCCCGCACCGTTGTTCTTCACGTACACTAGCGGACTGATCCCCCGTAGCGGTGTACTTTACCGGTAAAGTGGTTAGCTGAGGCAACCCGTGACCCTAGTTTGGGGAATGTCAACCAGGTGGTGCCAAGAGGGCAGCCTCGCCTGAGGTCTTTGCGAAGACCAAAATGGTAGCTTGTGATTGGGTCTTTGCGTTTTCATCTATTTGATGCATGTGTTGATTCTTTGATTCTTTGATCTGGCTTCTAGTTATCTACCTTTATATGATTCTATGTGATGCCTCTGATTATAGTTTCATTGTTATCTTGCTGATTGTCCTAACTCCTTGATGTGTTGATTATCCTGATACATGTTTTCAATTCTGCTAAAATTATCTCCTATGCTTGTACCCAGATTATGAGTTTTGCCTTCTTTATAGCACCAGTTATATATCTGCTTTACCCTAACCCATGGTCTATTGCATATGTTGCCTGTTCAGCCTGCTTTTATCATAACTCATGATTTTGCTATCCTCGAATTAAATACAGTTCCATGATTATATTTCTGCACAACCTAACTGGGATTATATATCTGTTGATCTTCATGATTGCCTATCTGATTATTCTAACCCCTGATTATTACTATCCTCTAGTATTGTATACCAGTAGGTACGATCTGCTATTTCTCGGCTCGTCGTGCCCACTGGGATACACTCCGGTGTATCTCACACCCTCGGGTGACTGTGTTTCAGGCCGAGCGGGTGCTGGGATGTCGGGACGTGTTGGTGAGATTCCGTGTTAGATGCTGACCCTGGACAGCCGAAAGTTCATGTATTATTTGATGTTAAAGGAAAGAGTTGTAATTCAGATGTAAATAATTGTAAAGTTAATTGTAACTTTTGCATGTAGTTGTACGTAGTTAGTACTCTGATGATTGTTGCCAAGCTAGCCGTGCATATATAGAAAAGGCTCAATTCCATTGGGGATTGGGACTCTTCTATATATGTGGCGGTCTGTCATTGCCCTGGTTGTTTTTGCAACTCTGATTTTAAAAAAAAAAAATTTATACACTAGTTTTTGGACTCGGGGCGTGACAGATTAGATGGTATCAGAGAAATAGGAATACGATGCCTAGGTTTGGTTAGGAACGAACCCTAGGATGACTTGTGTTCACGAGAGAGCGCTGGGTTTTGGCATAGTGACTGTGTAGGGAGGTATGTAATGTACCTTCAGATGTGAGTTGTGTCCCCAACTAGTGGTTGGCGACAGATCTATGGTATTTCGCCTTTCTTTTGGTAAGCACGTTGGGCGGCCGACAACGTACTTCCGAAAGAACCGAGAAATACTCTGCCCTGTAAAAGGGGAATATTCAGATTGGGTCTAAATGAGTAATCTGAGAGTTGTCAATATTTTGTGACTGATTGTCACTACTGTGAACCTGTTAGAGGCGTAATAGTGGATTAGTTAAGTTTAAGTTTCGGGGACGAAACTTCTTAAAGTGGTGAGTGATGTAGTAACCATGATTTTAAAATCCAGAATTCAGATTTAAATAAATTCCAGAATTATTTAAATAGCAAAAATTGGTAGATAGTAGTGCAACAGTGGCCCTAAAATGTCGACTTTTGATCGGGGTCTGATCTGGAAAATCCGAGATCACCATTGCGATCGTCTCGTCGAAACATAGAAGTTTCATATTCATATGTTTTCGATCCGACGGTCGGATCTTCCAGAAATCAGAAATCAAAAAGCGGGCCCCGCGACTTAAAGTGAATAGTAACCCTCGGTTTTTAATCCCTCGCTTTCACTAATGGCCGAACCACTATCTAGAGTTTTAACCTAGAGGTATGAGTAATGGATCCTAGCTATTTTCGACGTTCTGAGCGCAATGGCACTGACGGATTTCGCGTTTGGCGACCCGGGTGCATCGAAGTGCGTGCCACGCGCTATATTGAGTCGAACTTTATGGAACGACTTTTAATCCGGGCGTCGAACGAACCAAACAGATACGCTACCTGACAGGTCTCGACGAGCCGGACGTCGTGGCGAAGTCCATTTCGCAATTCGTCGAACGAATTTTCTTGAAATGCGTGAAATGCACCAAAAATGGAGTGTTTTCAATAAAATGTTAGTATTTTATGTATCTAAATTTAAGGGGCTTATAGGATAAGGTGTTGGATGCAAATTACACCTACTAAGAGGATTTCGGAAGCTAGGGTTAAGTGGGAACTCGGTTTAGGGTTATTTTTGCAAAATTCAAAGCAATTAAGTGTTGAGTGACCCTTGGACTACCTTGGGCCAGAGCTCGAGGGGTCAGGGAGGAATTACAAGGCATCAACTTGTCTCTGTAATCCTCATTGGATGCTCGAGTGCTGGGAGGCAAGAGACCCAAACTCCATTAGAGGGGAACTCGAGAGAGAGAGAGATAGGAGAAGTCGGAACCAAACCTGAACCAAACTTGGATTTGGAGTTCCTGTGGAGTTTCCCTGTGCCTGTGGTGCAACCTGGGAGGCTGCCGTGGCCGCGCGTGGAAGAAGAACCAAAACCGGCTTCTTCCTTCTTCATCGAATCCGGCCAAGGTAAGAACTCAATAACCTTGGTTTGTTTGCACCTGGGACCCCTAGCAGTAGGTTTTATAAGTGGTTAGGATGCTCCCTGCAAGACCTGAGCTTCCCATGCATGTTGCATGGCCGGCGGGAAAGAAAGTTGACCGGAAACCTAAGTTTGCTCCGCCTCTGAAGAACTCCGCAACCACTGAACCAAAGTGGGAAATAAAATCATGGGTTTTTACTGTAGGAGATGGTGATCATCTCCACCAAAATTGGTGGAGTTTGATCAAGAGAATAAGCCGCAGATCCAAACCCTAAATTTCGGGAATTTTGCAAGTTGGCCGAGCCTTGTGCTCCGGCGCCGGCGCGCTTCCCTGCCGCCGGCCACATGCCCAGAAGTATTGCTGAGACCAAGGGGACTTCAACCATGCACTTGCATGGCATCCATGCTGCACCAAAGAGGTGCGGCCATGGATGACCTTAATTTGAGCTTCAACGCGGCCGCCGGCGCTCCGGCCATCTTTGGCCGGGGTAAGATGGTCGGGAAGCTTCCTGTGATCCCATAGAACACTTCCATCCATGTTGGAGAGCTTCATGTTGCCTCTGGAAAATTCCACCATTAGAGGTGGAGGAGCTCCAAACCGAGCTCACTCCAGCCGCGCCGCCGCCGTGCCCTGTCGCCGGGCACGGGTTCAGGAAGCATCACCTTGAGGTTTGGGGAGGTTTTGTGCAAAAGGTTTGGGCCCAGAACCTCTGGTTTGTTGGTCACGATTTTCCATGCATTTGGCTCATCTTTTTCCTTGAGCTCGGCCAACCTAGGAGTTTTGGCATGCTCCAACTTGAGGGGAATTGCTCCAGAATCTTTGTAGATCAATTTGATCCATCTCGGAAAGCCCCAGGTCCTTTTGCTGCAGAGAACCAAGCTTGAACTTTGGTTATGTTACATGCTATAGATTGTGCACACCAAGTATTTGTGAAAATGCCACAATGAACTTTGAAACTGAATTTGACAAAATAGTAAATATGAAACTTGCTCCAAATAATCCCCTGAGCTCTGTGCTCACTTCAGTTCAAACAGAAACTGAGTGGATTAAAGTTTGGTGCATTGTGAATTAGGGTGTAAGCTTGACCTTGGTTCTGCTTGAACCAGCACCCCTGGGCCTCAACCAGGGTGAGCACTGAGGTCCTGGCAGTGCCCAGACCAACTTTGATATACAAAATGTTCTTGTTTGAAGTTTAAATTAAAAGATATAGTATAAACAACATAAAACAATAATGTTGGAGCAAAACCTTATTCTAGGCTGTTAGCGAAGCCGCGACAGTGCATTCCTAGCTAATTTGGGGTCACTGAACGCGATGCTCGCGTTAGAAACAGTGTTTGAAGCCTCGGAGAAACAAAAATTCATTTTGGGCTATGTTAGAGAGGGTTTTCATGACCCAAAGTTTTCCTCGGGCACCGTGCTGCTGCAAATTGGTGAGCACGGTGTTCAGCAAGACATAAGTAACCTGCTGGAAGTGACGGAATGTTAAAATGATTTTCCAGTTGAAAGAACGAGCGAAAACAGTGCTAAAAAGGCACTAAAGAGTAGTTTTTGGAAACTTTAGGGGTTTTAATGCAAAATAGACAATGTGTACTGGTTAGTAAAATGTTTAAATGATTCCTAAGCTTTTCGTTGGGAATCCATCGGCTTTCGTTGAGCGGAAATCGGATAACAGTTCGAGAATCGGCAAAATCGTCGATTTAACGGTATCCGGGTGACAATTAAAATAACTAAGAGGGTTTCAAATTGATCTGGGTTTAGGTTAGAGTTAGCGGGACTGAATTGATCCCTGATTGGTGATTTTTGATCCAGGTTGATTCAGTTTGCACCTGGAGTTGAGCATTTAGAGAATTACAGATTAATTGCCTGCGCATTGACAGGTGGGTTTAACTTCGGTCCGAGATCTTTTCGGCCCTCGGTGTACGGTATTGGTTGGACTCCTGTTTTTGATAACCTAGTTTATCTTGAGCCTGTCTGCCTTTGGTTACAATATATATTACTGTTAGTTGCTTTGACTGATTGGCCATTTCGTAGTTGCACTCCTATGCTTGATTATTATATTGATCTACCAATGCTTGAGCCTACCTTCCTTTGATTCAGTTATTTGCTACGTCATACCTGCTTCATGCCTGATTATGATCTTCTTTAGTGATCTTTACCATATCTGTTGATTAGTTGGTTCCAGTGGTTATATTATTGCTCTACATATTGCCATGCCTGTTTGGTCATCTGATAGTTGAGCTACGCCTGTTATCAGTTCTATTCTGCTTTACATGATTATTCTTAGTGCCTCTGGTATTTATATCTTATCTTGGAACATTTCCATGGTTGATGAGTAAGCCTGTTTGTCCTGTCGATCAAATGATACACTGCTGAGCACATAGATTTGTTTAACTGATGTTTTTACCGAGCTTCGTAGGGTCGCCGGAGTCTGTTCTTGTTTGATAGGACAAAGGCAATTGCTCTGCGAGGTTTGGAAACCCAAGCTTCGTAGTGTCGCCTGAGTCTGTTCTTGTTTGATAGGACGAGGGCAATGCTCTTCGGGGTGTGGACTTTTCAAAACAGTTTTCTTAAAAATATGTGTTTAAGTTTTGTATTATTTGGTTGGTCTGCATGATTGAGTTGTGTTTTTCGGTTGAGCTTATGCTGAGTTGAGATTTGCCTTGGTCTTGCATATGAGTTGAGATTCAGTTGATTTGGTTATTGCATCCCAGTGGGGATTTCCCGGCTTGTTGCCGATTACCCGGTCAGTGGACCGCCAGTTTGAGCATTTGCATATGATTCGCCCGCACCGTTGTTCTTCACGTACACTAGCGGACTGATCCCCCGTAGCGGTGTACTTTACCGGTAAAGTGGTTAGCTGAGGCAACCCGTGACCCTAGTTTGGGGAATGTCAACCAGGTGGTGCCAAGAGGGCAGCCTCGCCTGAGGTCTTTGCGAAGACCAAAATGGTAGCTTGTGATTGGGTCTTTGCGTTTTCATCTATTTGATGCATGTGTTGATTCTTTGATTCTTTGATCTGGCTTCTAGTTATCTACCTTTATATGATTCTATGTGATGCCTCTGATTATAGTTTCATTGTTATCTTGCTGATTGTCCTAACTCCTTGATGTGTTGATTATCCTGATACATGTTTTCAATTCTGCTAAAATTATCTCCTATGCTTGTACCCAGATTATGAGTTTTGCCTTCTTTATAGCACCAGTTATATATCTGCTTTACCCTAACCCATGGTCTATTGCATATGTTGCCTGTTCAGCCTGCTTTTATCATAACTCATGATTTTGTTATCCTCGAATTAAATACAGTTCCATGATTATATTTCTGCACAACCTAACTGGGATTATATATCTGTTGATCTTCATGATTGCCTATCTGATTATTCTAACCCCTGATTATTACTATCCTCTAGTATTGTATACCAGTAGGTACGATCTGCTATTTCTCGGCTCGTCGTGCCCACTGGGATACACTCCGGTGTATCTCACACCCTCGGGTGACTGTGTTTCAGGCCGAGCGGGTGCTGGGATGTCGGGACGTGTTGGTGAGATTCCGTGTTAGATGCTGACCCTGGACAGCCGAAAGTTCATGTATTATTTGATGTTAAAGGAAAGAGTTGTAATTCAGATGTAAATAATTGTAAAGTTAATTGTAACTTTTGCATGTAGTTGTACGTAGTTAGTACTCTGATGATTGTTGCCAAGCTAGCCGTGCATATATAGAAAAGGCTCAATTCCATTGGGGATTGGGACTCTTCTATATATGTGGCGGTCTGTCATTGCCCTGGTTGTTTTTGCAACTCTGATTTTAAAAAAAAAAAATTTATACACTAGTTTTTGGACTCGGGGCGTGACACAAACAAGTCGTCGATTCTGGGTAACGGGTACTTGTTTTTGATGGTAACCTTGTTCAACTCCCGATAATCCACACAGAGTCGAAAAGAACCATCCTTCTTGCGCACAAATAATACCGGGGCTCCCCACGGCGATACACTTGGCCGAATGAACCCTTTGTCGAGAAGATCCTGCAACTGATCCCTCAACTCCTTCAATTCTGCCGGCGCCATACGATACGGGGCCTTCGAGATCGGCGCCGTCCCGGGAATCAAGTCTATGATGAACTCGATCGCCCGATCCGGCGGCATCCCCGGTAACTCCGCGGGAAACACATAAGGAAACTCCCGCACCACCAATAACTCCTCCATGATCGGAGTCGCACGGTCCACCTCCACAACGGTCGCCAAAAATGCCGGGCAACCGCTATGGACCAACTTCCTCGCTCTCGTCGCCGACACCGTTGCAACAAAGCACGAGCTTTGATGAGCTCGATAGATAACCTCCTCCTGTCCCGGCTCCCGAAAAGTGACCAACTTCCTCCTGCAGTCGATCACAGCGTGATACTTCGAGAGCCAGTCCATGCCCAAGATGACGTCGAACGCCTCCCACTTCTTGAGCTCGAGCAACCGAACGGGCATAATCCAGTCGCCCACTTGCACCGGGCAGGATAAGCACCCCGTGTAAGTAATAGATGACGACTCCGGGCCTTCGACTCGCCACTTGCCCGTTGCCTCCAAGATAATACCATGAGTGCGTGCAAATGATCCGCTAATGAATGAATGCGTAGCACCTGTATCAAAAATGGCCCTGGAGCGAACTCCATGTATTAGAACCATACCTGCCACGACACTGGGCTCCTCGATGTCGACAGGATCCTGGGCCTGGGCCTGAACGGCGAATACCCGCCCGCTCGGCGCCGATCGCGTCATCTCCTGCTGCCTAGGAGCCATCGCGCGCCCCGCAGAGACGGGAACATAAGGAGCGCCTCCATAATGAACAGGGGTTGCCGGAGTCGACGCAGTTGAGGGGGCACGCGAACCCCTCGCTGGGCACTCTCGGCTCATGTGCCCCTCCTGCCCGCAGCTATAGCATCTGCCCTCACGCTGCCTGCACTGCTGCACCCGGTGGTCCCTGCTATCGCATATAATACAAGGCCGTGGTCCCTGCCTCCACGGCTGCGATCTCGGTTGCTTCGGGGGCCTCCTGGAGCTAGACTGTGCCCCTGAACCACCGCCCTGGCGCTTCTTGCCCTTATCCTTGGACCCCGCCGCCATCTCGTGCTCCTCGCGCACATGGGCATCCCCGTGCTATGCCCACAGCGCTCGATCAAGAACCTCGGCGTAGGTCGTGAGTTTGAACAGCTGCACGGCCCGGTAGATCCAGGGCTTAAGCCCCCGCAGAAACCAATCGGCCCGGTCCGCATCGTCGCGAACAACATCGGGAACACAGTCGATGATGTGGGTGAACTCCTCCTCGTACTCCATCACCGAGCGATTTCCCTGCTGCAGCTTGCAGAACTTTTCCTTCATCACCCGCTTATCGGCGTCGGGAAAGTAGTGCCCGTACACCGTCCTCGTGAACTCCCCCCACAACATCGGAGGAAGATGCGCGGGTCGGTCACGCTGCACCCGCTTCCACCATACTAACGCCGGTTCTCCCAAACTATGCGTGGCCAGGGGCACCTTGTCCCTTTCCAGGACAGGGGGATCTCCAAAGATAGTCTCCATAGCGCCTAACCACAACTCCACTACCGCCGGCTCCATCTTCCCTCCCTCGAAGGTCCGAGGTTTGAACTTTAGGAACTGCATCAGAACTGCCACTGCGCGCTCCCGCTCCGCCTTTTCCGCCGTCATATCGGGTGTAGTAGAACCCGATGCCGCCAGAGGCGCACTCCTCGGAAGGGGGCGCGCCGACAGTGGAACGGCCCCCACGCCCTCACCCTCGACCGCTCCCGGCGCGTGAGTCGAGGGTGCAGGCGGATCACGGCTCCCAGCCGCCGTCGCGGCCGCCAACGCTGCCTGCTGCTCCAACAGTGACTGGAGCTGCTCCCATCGAGCCTCCTGGCGCTCCATCGCGCCTACCAAAGCAGCGACCTGCTCTCGCAGCCCCTGCACCTCGCCAGATCCCGACTGCTCGGGCGCCGCTGGAGGCGGCACCGGAGAGGACCTACGAGTGTGGCGTCTCCCTGACATTCTTTCCTGGAAACAAGAACTTAGTCAGTTAGTTTAACCCGATAGCTCCTTAGCATTTACGAAACTAGACAACTCAATAATAAATCGGGCGGAAGCATACAAGCATACTAGTCCTAGACCCTTAGCATCATGCCGTCGGCCGCCGACATAACACTTCGTGTCACCGAACAAGCACACTTGAATCCGTCTCTATTCTCAATTAGAGACATATAATCTTCTTTGACCCAATCGATTTCACTTCCGCCAACGTCAAGGGTTCACGTTTCACTCACGTCCCTACAACCTTAGGGTTTACCAGCCTAGGGTTTCCTAAGTCATCGTAGACTCTCTCTCTTTACTTGCTCTTATCTTGCTCTGATACCACTTTACCTGTCACGCCCCGAAACTGCTACCAATTTGGCAAGGTTCGGGCGCGCTGAACAGACGCCGAACGGACAGAACCTCCCCTGTCCGCCCAAGGCTAAGCGACAAGATCATGTACAAGAATCACCCAGGAATTAATTCTAGATATACACAATCACAACGAGAGCACAACCAGTGCTAACAAGAACATAAGAGCAAGGTACGAGTATATAAAAGTAAACATACATGTAACAAAGAGAGAAACTCTATCTATTACAACCATTCCATTCGAGCATATGAATAATACATAAATCACATCCAAAACATCCTCACCCTATACAACATCTACTTTCAAAATGTAAAGACAAGGTGACAAAAGCTATAGATGTAGGGAGGCTGCTACCAACGTCTCTAGGGCGCCAAGCCCTTACCGCGATCCTCGCCGGGAGTACCTGTACTCGGCCCTGTAATAATAGTGGGGTGAGAACTATGGTCCATAGTTCCCAGTGGGTTCGGCCACCGACTCCACCGGTCTTCCCACTAGGTCCAAGAGGGCACAAGCAGATAGATAGATAGATAGATATATCTGAAAACTGTAAATGCAGTAAATAACTACTCTACTATGCCCAACACGGAAGACATGTATGCATGCTCAGGGGAGAGATATCCAAATATATCACTATGTCCATGAAGTACTATTTCATACTTGTTCTCTAACTCATTTTCAAGAAGTGTGGTTTTTAACACTTCATCTCAAATCTCACGGCACACCCGAAGGTTGCCCACGGCTCACTATCACGACGAGGGAGACTATGTCTCAACCTACCAATCGAACGCGTCTGCGGGACCTGACTGTCCCTCGGGGTGGCGTGCCCCGTGACCAACTCCGGAGTAGGCGGCCGTAGAGGAGCGACCTCCACCAGCCTAAAACAGACTATGAGCATGATCCAATCCTCTCCACACGAGGATACCCTATCTATAAGGTTGATAGCAACTGAGATCCCTATAGATAATACACAACCTATGTCTCACATGTGTCATGATAGGTTTACCTACACTACTTTTCATATGCCACTCGTTCATTTATTGTGTGGTGTTCACAATTTCTACATATATGCCACTCGTTCATTTATTGTCGACTCACAAGTCCAACACCCAATCCGCACTATAGGATTCCTCGGTATCGACCCAATCTTTCCCAATCCAACATAATAGCATAACATTTGCTAAATATCTATATCAACCGGAAAGTATAAAGATGGCAATACATACTATCCTACAATGCAATGGTGCGATATGCAATGGTGTAAGTGGCTAAGACATAGAGAGAAGCCCAACGGCTTCGGTAAGAGCACCACCCACCTCGGGTCCTTGGCTCGGCTCGGCTCACCAAAAAAAAAAAATCTACGGGAGCACCGGTCTCGATCACAAGGGTCGCCTCAAGTCGGATGTCCTAAACAAGTCCAAAACGGCCTATTAATAACCTCCAAGTACTATGCTTAGTGTTTTCACGTGTGCGCAAAAGCGCCGACGAAAGACGACGAACTTCCACGATTCGTGGCCAGGATCGTCAAGGGTTTACCCAAAACCCCTCCATGATGGAAGGATTCCATTTAAATCCCCCACCAAAATTACTAATGTAATTATTTCTCTTTTTGCCTCAAAAGTCCTAGAGCGCGTATTTCGGCTCTAACTTTTCGACCGTTTGACGGAATGTCGATCCGTCTTCGCCAACACGTTTCTTTACATAGTAATTGGGTTTCCATAGGTTCAAATGATATCAATCCCATGAAAATCCAAAAACTCCTCTCTTAACCCTAGGTTTCATATACACATTCATTATGATTTTTCCACGATTTTCGCCGATTTCTTCGACAAGAATTCTTCTAAGATCATATAGATTTTAGATCTAAAAACATTACGGCAAAACCAAATCTATTTTTTACAAAACTCACCTCAAAGAGCTAGGATTCCAAGCTTTTCTTGGTTCAAAAGCTCGCCCTCGCTCGCCTTAGGCTCCTCGCAAATCGCTCCGCGATTTCGTGCGCGTTAGAGTGAGTAATTTTAGAGAGAGAAAGTGAGGTGAGAAGGAACGAGAGAGCCTTCCATGGAGGTGTGCTCTGTATGAGTGCGTGCGTGGGGTGCGTGGGTGGAGAAGAAGAAGAAAAGGGGAAAGTAGCTTTTATGCATACAGGACCCCCCAACAATAGTGTTAATTTACTATTTAGTCCAATTTTATCTGATACTTGCCTGCGGAACCCTTCTGGATGTCCGTTTGTGCTCAAATTTGACGGGCAGGCTCATCTCAACTTAATTTATCACGAGATATTTTAAGTTTTCAGTTTGGGCTATTTTTGGGTCACCAAAAGTCTCGCTGTACTTAAAATCGCTGTCAGGTACCTTTCTCACTGCTCGGGTATCCGATTGATGCGAAACTTTTATTGTAACCTTAAAACATAATTACGAAGCTCCCGTAATTTTCTCAGAATTTTTCGACACTGTTGGCGGAGCCCGTTCTCACTATCTGGCATCCGATCAACGCGAAACTTTTTTTGTGGTCTTAAAATAATATTACGGAGTTCCCCGAATTTTTTCAGAATTTTCCGACACTGTGAATTTTCTGCTAATTTATCTGCCCCGTCTCTCACAGAAAATATTAAATATTCTGTTTTCGCTCCGATTTCGGCGCAGGTCATTTTCAACCTATATTATGCTTCTATGAGTCTAATAAAAATAGTATCTTACACTATTTTTATTTATTTTTATTTATATAATAATTTTTCCGACTTACTATATCCTACCGTAACTTCTATATGGTATTTAAAAGTTGAACTTGCACATTTTACCTATGGTTAATTAGGATTTCTTTGAATTAATTGGGCATATTCTACTTAATGTCTAACTTCTACTTTTAGAAGTTCGGTATCCTACAATTGTCCTCACTCCGTCAGGATGTTTTATCAGAATGGATCAAAGTTGATTGATCAGGATGACGGACGACGAGAATTTCAAACAATGGTTAGAAACATTAAGATCAAGGTTACTCCACAACTGATTGGAGAAGTTTTGGGGATGAAGGCCAGCGCTGAAGGAAGTCATTACCTAAAAGGTCATGCTTTCTCCACCACCTCATGGAGAGTGGTCGTGAATGGAATTTGTTTGCCAGATACTCAGTCGACGGGGAACTCAGTCTTTTCAAGAGAACTTCGACCGGAGTATCGATACTTGAACTTTGTTGTTTGCTACAACATTCTTTCCAACATGCAAACAAAAGTTCTTCGATGGGACCGGATGCTATTCCTCTATCTCCTTGGAAACCCGGCAGCAGCTTTGGGTTCTAATTTCAACATTCCTTTCCTCATATGGTCAAGGATGGCACGGTATGTGGAACATGCTCATCCCACAGAGAGACTTCCCTTCCCAATCATAATTATGCGAAGTTTGAAGAAATTCAAAGTCGATACTTCATCATCAACTTATATGCATAGTCTGGGAACAATCAACGATACGACTGTCGTAAAGTCTCTACCAATGAAACAAGATGAGCCTTCTTCACCTCCTCTCAGACGCAGACCTTCAACTTCAACAGCTACAGCTTCAGCCCCACCAGCACCTGCCGCACGACCTGCACCTCCTTCGACTTCAGACGATGACGCATCGGTTACCTCAATTTATAGAGAGCAACAGCGTCTCTCCTCCGAGCAAGAACGCATGTCAAATGAGTTTATCGAAATGAAGGAAGAAATTCGAGAAGTTAAAAAGGAACAAGTGTTAATGAACAAGCGCATAAAGAAAATTTTCCAAAAACTCGGGTGCATTAGTTCCGAGGATTCTGAGTAATCTTATTTTGTTGTAACCTTTTAACTCTGTTTTGCAGGTTTTTCAAGTTTTTTTTTAGTTTAGTTCTCACATTTTCTTGCTTTGAACTTTTAACTCTCCTTTTGTTTTGTAATTTTGGTTTGATTTTGTGACAAAAAGGGGGAGAGAGAACGAACAATGATCGACTAATGGTTGTGCACTTTGAACATGTTTTTGAACATGTTTGTGAGAACTATGAACTTTGAACTATGAAGGTAAGTACAACTTCAACTTTACTGTGGTTTTATATTGTGTTTTGCATGCATGCTTCGACTAACTATTCGACTAACTATTTGGGCATGTAATATAACTAACAAGTTGTTGTTGTTGACTAACAATTCTGTGACATTTGGATTTTTAATGTTTAGAAGATATGTCGCTTTTGATTTTGATCTTATTACATATTTGAATTCATAAATGTCATGGTGAGTATAAACTCTATCTCTGTTTTAGGAGTTTATCTCATGTATTTATCCTTATTTGGATCTCCAATGTAAATTTTTGTTGTATGGTGATAGCAACAAAAATACCTTTTTGAATTTTCTTGAGTGGATTTGTGTTTTGTCACGAAACCGCCAAAGGGGGAGATTGTTAAGGAATTTGTGTTGGCGTAATTCGTGAAAATAGTTAAGTCTTGAAGATTGAAGATGAAGAATTTTGGATCATATACCTCAATCTCAAGAAAGAAGAATTCAAAAGGATCAGGTACGTTTAATTAAATATTTTTGGTGATCCGAATACTTCTTATAGTGTAGAAACACTTGGATGAATTTTTAATTGCATAAAAATAAAAAAAACTGGGCATATTACATGTTCAGGATCCGGATCAGGCACTACAGTCCGGACCCCGAACATAGGGTAGTTCATGCGCAATTCCAGTCCGGATCGGGGTTACTTCAGTCCGGACCCCGAACGTGGATTCTGTAAGAATTGCATGAACAGTCCGGACCGTGGTTATTTCAGTCCGGACCCCGAAGGTATGTTTTTCTGGAAATTGTCTGTTAAGCCACGACAGTCCGGACCGCCAAAAATTCCAGTCCGGACCGTCGTCCTGAAAAATTCCAGATAAGGTTAGTTTTTGATTCTTATCTTCTTCCAATGGTTTCTAACCTATAAATAGACCCTACGATTCATTTTTAGAAAAAATCCAAAAAAAAAAGAAATACGGTCGAAAAAGAAAAATCCACCTATAGAGAAGAAAGGAAATAACTAGATTAAATCTATGTTTCTTCATCTATATTGATTAATTTGATTCTAGGTTTTTCAAACTCAGATTTTGAGTAGAATCAAATTAATGAATACTTAGATGGTATTTCCGATCTATTTTTAATCTAAGTATTCGGCGGATCATCACCACCCAAAAAAACAACGATTTTCCCAAAATCGGCGCGTGGACTCGCGTGGCCTTGTGGATTCAAGGTGCAACCGCTCTCATGGATTCGGAGTGAGGTACGTTCGTGGATTCGAGACGTGCTACTGGGTGAAGACTGTGGATTCGACGTTGGACGCCGTGGATTCGACGTTGGACGCAAATCATGGATTCGAGGAGCATTGCGGAGCGAGCGGAGAAGATCTACTAGGAGCGTATGGAAAAAGGTCGAGTCGTCTGTGAGTACGGTATATCACCTTTGTACGTGTTATAATTCTAGTGGATTTTGCCGTGTTATCGGTCTCGTGGTTTTTTACTCTGGTTTTGGAGTTTTCCACGTAAAAATCTTGCGTGTTATTTTTCATTTCCGCATTGGGTTTTATTGCGCAACGATTTTTGAGTGTTTATTGTTTACACCTATTCTCCCCCCCTCTAGGTGTTTTTTTCCCTATTTAGATCCATATAGTATAACCCGACATCGTGGAGGACTCTACAAAAAAGTAGGTCAACAAAGGGCGTGAGAACTATTAAAAACCAGTAGTTCTTAGTGGGCACGCCATCAAGAACTCCGACCTACCCACTAAGTCTACCAAAGGCAAAAATAAGAGAGAGATTAGTATGAATAGGGAAAAGTAAGTCGCTGAAATATAAATCTACCACTACTATGCCTCTAATGCTGTGAATGAACTGTATAAAAGGGATGCATGCATTAACTACAATATCGCCGAGAGTAACCCAATCAATCGACCGGCATGAGGCCCAGTCCCGCTCGCACTAGCATCACATCTGATCACACAAACAACCCGTGGATCGCCGACGTGGAACCATACCCAAAATAAATCAAGCCGCCTAACTCCGGATTGGCACTCGAGGGGAGAGACTAGCTCGAGGAAAGTAAACAGGTCGAGTATGTAGTAGGCTAAAATCAAACTCACGACCACCAAAACCACTATGATGGAATCTCGGCCCAAGCTGATGCATAACTACTACTCGGTCCAACCGTCCAAAATTCACGGCTACTGAACATCTCAAGAGTTCAACAATCTGATGCTATCCCACCTCGACTCTATAATAACTACACTATCTCTTACCCATACTCAAAACCCCAAGCAAACATGAACCATAAGACAAGAAAAGAAAATATTTTCTCCTAGGCTCAATTCCAAGCAAGATAGTGTAAATAATAGAAATAATCTATCTAGATGGCCATACAACTCATGCAATTGCCCCGAACGAGATAGGTTCAGATATAGATGTCACACAATATGTTTAAGCATGATTTAAACAAATATTAGTGGCAAAAAATCATATACATCTGTTGAGACCAAAATTTCCACCACTTGAGGAGATGACACGTAGTGTATACCTTGGACTAAAAGACATCAGCTGACGAAAGAAAGGGGCCACCGAAGAAGGATCCGAGTCCTAATCCAGACCGATCTCAGTCGCGTGCGAACGTAGCATACGATGCGCGCCATCGGCTGAAGGCATCAGCCGATAGGAGCAGCCAACGAGAAAATTATCGCATCATCCAGAAGCGATTTCGGCCAAAGAAGGACATAAAAACTGCCCCGGTCAAACGATGAAGAAGGCGGAGTTAAGGTCAATTCTCGGCTGACCAAGCCACAAAAGGAAAGACGTTGAAAGGAAGGAATGCGAGATTTGGGCGCGAATCTCATAACAGCTCCCGGAACGGCAGGCAGCGCCTAGCATTAGAAAGCGTCGAGAATCACACTTCGGCGCAACAATTAGGGGTGAACCTAGATGGAAAACGACTACTATCCAATTAAGGAGTGTGATGGCCCGAGTCCCCGTGTTGCTTGACCGTGTGATCTGCGGCATGAAAACACCTACTATTGGTGTATCGGGTGCGTTACGCGTCAAACGGACGCGAAAAATAGACTTAGCACGCGAAAATAGCTGAAATAGGCTATTTGGGCTCACTAGGTTCAATTCATTTGCGGGTCGATCCATGGCCTGGAGGCGTGCACCGGGAATAGCGGAGGATGGTGTAACAAACCTGACGATCCGCACCCCTTCAATGACGAGATTGCTTTGAGAAGATGGATGGCGGTGAGGATGACGGTGTCACTGAATTGAGTAAACGAATCTCTGAGATCTGTTTGGGGAAAATGAGAGATTAGGGAATTGAGAGAGTAAGGGTTTGAAGAAGAAGAGAGGAAGAACAGGGAAGGTTGGAGAAGAGATTAGAACTTCATTTCATAATTTTTCATATGTAATCCTCTTTACAATCTGCTATTTATATGTAGTTTAGTACTAGACTTCTATGTAATTATACCCTACTACAAGTACTAAGTAGCATAATGTTTATTAACAACTAGGCCACTGCTGGGCCTAATTCTAAGCCTGCTGCTGGGCCTGGACTGGGCCCTGACTCGCTACAGTGCCGCATCCCTCATGTTGCCAAACGGGTGGCGCCCGCTACTCCTGGTTGCCCGCCCCGTTGCCCAACGGGTAGTGCCCGCTACGCCCGGTTGCCCGCCCCGCTTGGAACACTCTAGAACTGGTACCTGTCAACCTCTCACCTACCCTCTGTCTCCCTGGCTCCCTCCTTACGCCTCTCTCTCTCCAGTCGCCTCCAGCCGCTCTTCATCGCCAATGATGCTACACTACTCCCTCCTTTGATACTTCTCCTTCTTCTCTACTACTGTGTTACACTCCTTCCCCATTGCAAGCATCCTTGTCCTCAAGGATGAGACTCGGATACTACACCTTGAGTACTTGGCAGTCCTCCCAAGTCGGCTCTTTTGGATCTAAGTTACTCCACTTCACGAGAACCTCAGAGCTCGCTCTATTCCCTTCCTCCACTATCCTCCTGCCAAGTATCTACTCAGGCTATGTTAACAGTTGCCCCTCTTCCCCTGCTTGAAGATCCATTCTTGCGTCTTGCCCTGATGCTGGGATCCCCTTCTTAAGCTGCGACACATGGAAAACTGGGTGGACCTTGGCATCCGCCGGTAACTGCAGCCGGTAAGCAACGGGCCCGACTCTCTACAAGATCTCATAGGGGCCAAAGTACTTTGAGGTAAGTTTCAAACTGCGGCGCACCGCAACTGTCATGCCCCGGGGTCGAAACTGCGACCCGGGCTCGCCAACAGATCCGCCACCTATGCCAAAGTCCGCATAGGCGAAGCGTCCTACCTGCAAATCAAGTGCTACAGCTAACAGATATCAGAGCTATAAGATAAAACTGCTGTAAAAAAGAAATCAACCACTGTACAACTGGAAAAGATGCAACAATGTCCACCTCCCAAAAATGATAATCGTACAAAATCCTCAGATACAGAACTCATAGCTCAACAGGGAGGTATCTCCAATAAATACAACAGTGTACAGGCTCTCAATACATATCATCCTCACTACAACAGTCTCTCAAAAGAGGAAATAAAACAACTAATCTACTGAAGCTCTCCTCTGAAGGGGTACTGCTACTCTCTAAACATGGGTAGGGATCTAGCTCGCGACTCCCTCGCATCGATCAACAACCGCAGAATCAGCAACACCCGCTAAGACTCTGCAAAACAAAGGAGATGAAGGAAAAAGAAGGGGGAAAACCCCCAAAGGGTGTGAGAACTACACCAAAAAGGGAGTTCTCAGTGGGTACCACCGCCAGGACCGACGGTCTGCCCACCAAGTCCTCAAGAGACAAAAACTAACCAAAGCCGTAAAGACTGATATAAAGAAGCTGGAGCCTCTCAACAGCTATCATGCCTCTAACTAAATGCCCAAACGGGGAGAACCAAAGAATGGTATGCAACTACTAGCACATGAAGTGCACAATCGACCCAATCGATAGACCAGTAATCACTGGCACTGCCTGCTATGCCTGCTATGCCTGCCATGCCTGCCATGCCTGCTATGCCTGCCATGCCTGCTATGCCTGCCTATGGCTGCCTATGCCTGCCATGCCTGCTATGCCTGCTATGCCTGCCTATGTGTGATGACCTGGATCTCTGCAGAGCTGTGGTAGAGTCATTGGTGGCATCTTGGGAGCCTGTACTGTGTGTTGGAGGTGTTTGTGCACCAATTGGAGACAAGTGGCGGACTTCGGGCTTATTGGATCACGTGGGTGATCAATGGACTCTGTCGGATCGTTAGAAGTGGCTTTGCGCGATGCGGATATTAAAAATGGACTCAGCGCGAAGTTTGGACCAAGGAATACCTTTCCGGATGCCTTCGGCAAATTTTGGAGTTGGAATTTGGCAAAATGGACGTCAAATTCGGATTCAGCGCGCGAAAACGGTCAAAACGGACTACCCATTTGTGATTTTTGAGCTTCGGACACTGTTCATGCCGGAACAGTGTTTCCGGCGACGGCGGCGGCGGCGGAGCGGCCGCAGGCGGCGCGGCGGACGGAGGCGCGGGCCGCCCGGTCCACGCGGCAGGCGTGCACCGGGGGCGGGACGCGTGGCGGCTCGGGAGTGGGCCGGTCCGCGGGGCGCGGTCCACAGAGAGTGCGGGGCGCACGGTGGACCAGGGGGTGGACACGTGGCAGTGTCGGAGTGGGCGGTTTAGTGGACTGGGTCTACGGAACGGGCGGCGTGGTGCAGTGGACCGGCGGGACACGTGGCGTCGTGTGGTTGGCGGGCTCTTGCAGGCCGGGTCCACGGAGGTGCACCGGGTGCCTCGGAACAGTGCGCGGCAGGGCGGGTGGCAGGCGGCGCGTCAGGCGCACGTGGGCGCGTTGACGCCAGGTTCCCGCGCGTGGGCCGCCACGTGTCGCCGCAGCATTGGCCCACGCGTCGCGCAGTGGGCGGCCAGCGCGGCTGTCCGCTGTTGCGGGGGCGACGTGGAGGCAGGAGGAGTTTTCGGGCGCGCACAGTGTTGGGCCGGGCCCAACACTGTAGCCGCCCGAAAGTTGGGGCGCCCGGAAGTTGGGACATAGCGGGTATTTCCGGATTTGTTTTCAGGCTGTTTCTTCAGGCTATATATAGGGCCGAGTTCTACTGAAGAGAACTTTTTGCCTGTTCCTCCTTTCACAGTGCCACCTTCACGAGTTTTCTTCATCTCCCTGTGGCGGATCCATCTGCAGAGTTCCATATTTTTCGGCAGCACGCATCCCGAGGTTACCATTTTTACGGCGCGGCGCGACGCTCGTTCGTTTGTGTTCTTCTTCGTCGCATTTCGGTGCGAGGACTCCCCCGGCTTACCCCGAGCACCTTTTTCTGTGATTCTTGCGTCGTTGGCTTCACGACAGGTAGGGCTATGTTTCCCATGTTTACTGGTTTTTCCCATTCCGAGCTTTCATGGGTTTTTCGGATCATCTTGTGACCTCATTTTCTGGGCGGAGTTTTGGGACAGCGGTGTGGTATTTTGGCGATATCTTCGCGCACAGGCATCGGATTGGGGCGATTCAAGAGGCGATTTGCATCTACACATCACGAGGAATATGTCCAAATTTTCTTGGAATTTCTGAATATTTCTCGAAGGTGAGGAATATCTGTGAACAGTAGTTATTGCTACAGTTTTTGAGAGTAGTTTAATTCGGGTGGTTCCCTTGTCGGAATTGTTTCTCAGTGTAGGAAGCTCGGAATTGAGCGTGCATGTACTCGTTTCGACGGGTTCGTCGCGAGGATCGTGAGAGTATTTTTCTTGGAATTTTCTGGGCACTTCTCGCAGGTAAAACAGGGCATCTTTGGGACTGAATTCTGGACAGCATGTATGGGTACTTGTGTGCTTATTTGTGTGTATGGTTGGGGTAATTTTGTACAGCGATCACGGCGGCTGATTGGTTTGGGCGAGAGCACTTCTTGGACTTGGAATTAGCGATCGAGGTGGGTGGTTGTTGCTTACCTCTATTTTGACATGCTCACTAGGAATATTAGAGTGATCTCTCTTTTTGGACATGCACGCTTAAGTCATATACTATTGTGGATATCTGATGGTGGTTGGGATTTATACATGTTGGTATGGATGGAATGTTAGCGGTTAATCTTGCATGTGGATTGGAATGTATATCATGGGCTTTATGATTATCTGACGGTGGTTGGTACTAGTTGAGGATTTTATGACATGCATAGGTGGATAGTGATGCTTTATTATGGAATATGGATCATTGACATGTGTGGTTGGATAATGTTTTTGCATGATGGTTATATCTATGCGGCTCTATTAATTGTTACACATGTGGAACCACTATGGTCGCCTTTTTCTTTATTTCCTTGAGAACATTTGCATGCTTGTTTGGACATCTAGGTAGGCCATCTTTTATCGCTACACTTTCATGCTGAAACTTGACTTAGGAGAAACCTTGTTTGTTTCTTTCTCCTTTTCGTTAGTCAGGTGGGTTTGCTCGGGTTTGAGCAGGGGGTTTGGGATAGTGTAGCCGGGGCCTGGATTATGGATCATGGGTTTTGGCGGCGATCGCGGATATTGGGCGGTTGACCGGATGTCGGTTATAGGACATCGGAGATAGGGCATGATTATAAATTTTGGGTTTTGGCGGCGACCGCGGATATTGGGCGGTTGACCGGATGTCGGTTATAGGACATCGGTGATCAGGCTTGATTATGGACTAGAGGGTTTTGTGGCAACCGCGGATAGTAGGCGGTTGACCAGATGTCGGATGTGGGACATGATTCTGATTGCGGGTTATTCCGGCGACCGCGGATATTGGGCGGTTGACCGGAGGTCGGTTGTTAGACCTGGTCGTGGATTGTGGGGTGTTGCGGCAATCGCGGATATTGGGCGATTGACCGGATGGTTACTCTTGCATCTGATTGGGAATCAGTTTTCTTTTAGTGGAAGGTTGTGTTCCACTGGGGCTTTATAGTTGTGATCCAATCCTGCTTTTATCACCGGCGCGGTTATTGCCCGATGATGCTTTTGTTACACCGGCGCGGTTATTGCCCGGTGATGCTTTACTCGTGTGGGTGTTTTTGTAAACCTCTCATTTGGGATTTATCACTAGGCCTATTAGAATGCTCTTGATTTTGCTGTTAGTAAATCTGTGGAATGGACCTAGCATGCATGTATGAAGTCCTGGTTTCTTTGTTGATAATCGCATTGTTAGAAAACTACAAGTTAATTAATGATGAGTCCATGCTTTAAACATGTAGTAGAATTACTTGGAATTTATGCTAAATCCCTGTCTTGTTGATTGATTAAATGAAAGGCTGAGGTATGTGGTTAGGGTACTTAAAATGGTTCAACAAGTTAATGACTTTTGCATGCTTGAATGGTCACCTAGATAGGCCACCTTCTTTTCTGCTACACTATCATGCTGGAATTGACTTAGGAGAAACCATGTTGCATTCTTTCTTCAGTCACTTAAACATAGGGGATATTATGCTCGGGTCAGAGCAGGGGCTGGGTTAGTGTAGTCAGATACTTGGGTTTCGGGGAGAGGGTTTTGGGCTTCCTTCGGGAGACGGTACTTTTCCTTTTAGAGCTGAGTGCGCAATTTGCAGACTTGAGACCCTGGGACTCCTGTCCCATATCGGAGTTATGCGTAGGCTGGCATACCCGATTTGGCAGACATTGAGAACCCTACCCCTTATCGGTGCTATGCGTAGGCTGGCATACCCGATTTGGCAGACATTGAGAACCCTACCCCTTATCGGTGTTATGCGTAGGCTGGCATACCCGATTTGGCAGACACTGAGAACCCTACCCCTTATCGGTGCTATGCGTAGGCTGGCATACCCGATTTGGCAGACATTGAGAACCCTACCCCTTATCGGTGCTATGCGTAGGCTGGCATACCCGATTTGGCAGACATTGAGACTCCTATCCCACACCGGTGTTATGCGTAGGCTGGCATACCCGATGTGGCAGGCTTCGATTTTCTGATGCATACACTTAGCTATCTTTAGCTGGGCAGGTAGAGGCATTATAGTGGTAGATTTCCCTGTTGGTAGCGGTTTCATTTCTTACCACTCTTCTTTATTCTTTAGCCTCTGGTAGACCTAGTGGGTGTGTCAGAGTTTGAGGATTTACCCACTAGGGGAGGCTACTGGTTTACTAGTAGTTCTCACCCCCATTCTTCTTTCCTCTTTTGCTTCTTCCTTGTTTTGCAGTGTCTTCTGCGGGTGCTGCTAGGCTTTCAGCGGCAGGTCGAGGAGAGAGGACGGCTGAGTAGATAGATCTCGAGGCAGGATGAGCGTGTTAGCTGGACTGTTGGTGTACCCAGGTTTTCCTCAGACGGTTGTACTCTTTCATTTGGGACTGGCTTTTGCCAGCAGGTTGTATTTATGTTGGTGAGCTGGGAGAGACAGATGTATCATTTATACAAATGTATTGTATTTATTTTCAGCTTCAGTCTGAGATGTATTAGTTTTAGTTCAGCTCTGTTTTTATTGCTCTTTTATTGTTATCTCTTTTATCTGAGCAGGCTTGGCGCTTCGTGTACACGGGAAATACCGTGTGCACGGCGGATCTGTAGACGGGCCCGGGTTCTGGTTTACACCCGGGGCGTGACAGATTAGGTGGTATCAGAGCTTAGGGATAGGTCATTTGGGACTTAGGAAACCCTAGGCTTTTCGGCGGACCCTAGGATGTTTGTGCGTGAGAGACGCGACATTTTGCGAAAGTCGGTGATTTATTTGTTTGACTCTTCATGTGAGTGAAGAGGGATCGACATATCCTATTTTTGTGGGACAGTTATGTTGGCTGCAGACAACATAAAGTTACAAAAATAGAGGGATGTCTTTGACTTTCGCTAGATTGGGTCGAGTGTTTGGGGTGTGCTGATTTGCGGTTTTGTCGTGGTGAGCGGTGTCTCCCCGACGTTGGGCCCTGACCCGGGTGCACCTTGGTGCGGTAGTTGGGTCAGAGCTGGTTGTTTCGGGCCGGATACCCAGATTGGAGTCTGAGAGCTCCGGACCCGAAAGGGTAGGTGTTGGAGGCAGATCAGCGGAGCGGTGACACAGTTGTCGGATCAGCGCAGTGGCACAGTTGTCGGAGTGGTGACACAGTTGTCGGATCAGCGCAGTGGCACAGTTGTCGGAGTGGTGACACAGTTGTCGGATCAGCGCAGTGGCACAGTTGTCGGAGTGGTGACACAGTTGTCGGATCAGCGCAGTGGCACAGTTGTCGGAGTGGTGACACAGTTGTCGGATCAGCGCAGTTGCACAGTTGTCGGAGTGGTGACACAGTTGTCGGATCAGCGCAGTGGCACAGTTGTCGGAGTGGTGACACAGTTGTCGGATCAGCGCAGTGGCACAGTTGTCGGAGTGGTGACACAGTTGTCGGATCAGCGCAGTGGCACAGTTGTCGGAGTGGTGACACAGTTGTCGGATCAGCGCAGTGGCACAGTTGTCGGAGTGGTGACACAGTTGTCGGATCAGCGCAGTGGCACAGTTGTCGGAGTGGTGACACAGTTGTCGGATCAGCGCAGTGGCACAGTTGTCGGAGTGGTGACACAGTTGTCGGATCAGCGCAGTGGCACAGTTGTCGGAGTGGTGACACAGTTGTCGGATCAGCGCAGTGGCACAGTTGTCGGAGTGGTGACACAGTTGTCGGATCAGCACAGTGTTGGGGCACCGAGGTAGGGTGGACAGTTGACAGCGGGTAAGCTGTGGGATTGCTTTGATCGAGTGAGCCAGTTTTGGCGGATGAGTCACCCCGATTTGTGGGATTGAGTATGGAGCCCTTGGGGGCAGGGTCTTGTTCGGTGGGGGATAGAGAGTACTTGAAGGTCTTTATGGCAAGAGTTAACGCAGTTGCTGAACTGCACGCTCCATGTATAGAGGGACGGGGCGCATGGGATGTGAGTGTCTGAGAGTGGATTGCGCCAGGATACCTTGTAACTCATTGGGTCCCTCCAGTACGGATTTAGGACGCCTCATTGGAGTAGGCGCCGGGTGTGGAGCGTGGTATTGTAGTTCCTTTGGATTGGGATCTACCGCCTGAGGCGAGTTCTGATTGAGGCGCTTGGCGCCGGGTGATGGAGGACAGATCAGTCGGTGGAGGCATTCTCGATTTCTTTTTCTGGATAGTGGATTTCTGAGGCAGTCGGAGCATATATGTTACAGCGGTCGGTGTGGTGGTACTTGTTGGGCTGGCGGGTTCAGTTTTCTTTCGCGGCGGTTGATTATGCCGCGAGGACAGTTTTCTTGGGGAGCCAGGCCCGGAGGTGTTGGTGTACTTGGGTTGCTTGAGGGTTATCTTCGCCTCTATAGTTTTGACTTCGGGAGCGAGGCGGATGTTTCGCTGTGGATGAGTAGACTTTTGGCTGGGTGCTGATGCCGGAGAGTCGAGGAATTGCTTCTACATCCCGACGGTTTAGAGATTTGAGAGCAGAGTCTACGTGATCAGTTGGGGGGCTTATATTGGATACCTTGGGAGTACAGAGGTATGGGGATCGAGCATTTGTGCCGATGGACTTGTGGTTGGATTATTTGAGACCCCGGGAGGAGCGATAATTGTACCGATGCAGACTACTTGGTAGCTCGAGCGGTTAGCCCAGCTGTACTTGGATGAGGTGGTGCGGTTTTTCTGGAATGCCCGCCTCTGTTTTGTTCTTGTTAGAGACCCGAGGGTTGTATCGCGTCTCTGGAGGAGGTACTAGACAGCTTTGGGAGCTTGAGTGGTGGATGATTGGATATTTACCCCCTCTATTTGGTTGAGGTTTTGGGTTGAGGATTGATTTTAGTTTCGAGGACGAAACTTTCTTTTAGTGGGGGAGGATGTGATGACCTGGATCTCTGCAGAGCTGTGGTAGAGTCATTGGTGGCATCTTGGGAGCCTGTACTGTGTGTTGGAGGTGTTTGTGCACCAATTGGAGACAAGTGGCGGACTTCGGGCTTATTGGATCACGTGGGTGATCAATGGACTCTGTCGGATCGTTAGAAGTGGCTTTGCGCGATGCGGATATTAAAAATGGACTCAGCGCGAAGTTTGGACCAAGGAATACCTTTCCGGATGCCTTCGGCAAATTTTGGAGTTGGAATTTGGCAAAATGGACGTCAAATTCGGATTCAGCGCGCGAAAACGGTCAAAACGGACTACCCATTTGTGATTTTTGAGCTTCGGACACTGTTCATGCCGGAACAGTGTTTCCGGCGACGGCGGCGGCGGCGGAGCGGCCGCAGGCGGCGCGGCGGACGGAGGCGCGGGCCGCCCGGTCCACGCGGCAGGCGTGCACCGGGGGCGGGACGCGTGGCGGCTCGGGAGTGGGCCGGTCCACGGGGCGCGGTCCACAGAGAGTGCGGGGCGCACGGTGGACCAGGGGGTGGACACGTGGCAGTGTCGGAGTGGGCGGTTTAGTGGACTGGGTCTACGGAACGGGCGGGCGTGGTGCAGTGGACCGGCGGGACACGTGGCGTCGTGTGGTTGGCGGGCTCTTGCAGGCCGGGTCCACGGAGGTGCACCGGGTGCCTCGGAACAGTGCGCGGCAGGGCGGGTGGCAGGCGGCGCGTCAGGCGCACGTGGGCGCGTTGACGCCAGGTTCCCGCGCGTGGGCCGCCACGTGTCGCCGCAGCGTTGGCCCACGCGTCGCGCAGTGGGCGGCCAGCGCGGCTGTCCGCTGTTGCGGGGGCGACGTGGAGGCAGGAGGAGTTTTCGGGCGCGCACAGTGTTGGGCCGGGCCCAACACTGTAGCCGCCCGAAAGTTGGGGCGCCCGGAAGTTGGGACATAGCGGGTATTTCCGGATTTGTTTTCAGGCTGTTTCTTCAGGCTATATATAGGGCCGAGTTCTACTGAAGAGAACTTTTTGCCTGTTCCTCCTTTCACAGTGCCACCTTCACGAGTTTTCTTCATCTCCCTATGGCGGATCCATCTGCAGAGTTCCATATTTTTCGGCAGCACGCATCCCGAGGTTACCATTTTTACGGCGCGGCGCGACGCTCGTTCGTTTGTGTTCTTCTTCGTCGCATTTCGGTGCGAGGACTCCCCCGGCTTACCCCGAGCACCTTTTTCTGTGATTCTTGCGTCGTTGGCTTCACGACAGGTAGGGCTATGTTTCCCATGTTTACTGGTTTTTCCCATTCCGAGCTTTTCATGGGTTTTTTCGGATCATCTTGTGACCTCATTTTCTGGGCGGAGTTTTGGGACAGCGGTGTGGTATTTTGGCGATATCTTCGCGCACAGGCATCGGATTGGGGCGATTCAAGAGGCGATTTGCATCTACACATCACGAGGAATATGTCCAAATTTTCTTGGAATTTTCTGAATATTTCTCGAAGGTGAGGAATATCTGTGAACAGTAGTTATTGCTACAGTTTTTGAGAGTAGTTTAATTCGGGGTGGTTCCCTTGTCGGAATTGTTTCTCAGTGTAGGAAGCTCGGAATTGAGCGTGCAGGTACTCGTTTCGACGGGTTCGTCGCGAGGATCGTGAGAGTATTTTTCTTGGAATTTTCTGGGCACTTCTCGCAGGTAAAAACAGGGCATCTTTGGGACTGAATTCTGGACAGCATGTATGGGTACTTGTGTGCTTATTTGTGTGTATGGTTGGGGTAATTTTGTACAGCGATCACGGCGGCTGATTGGTTTGGGCGAGAGCACTTCTTGGACTTGGAATTAGCGATCGAGGTGGGTGGTTGTTGCTTACCTCTATTTTGACATGCTCACTAGGAATATTAGAGTGATCTCTCTTTTTGGACATGCACGCTTAAGTCATATACTATTGTGGATATCTGATGGTGGTTGGGATTTATACATGTTGGTATGGATGGAATGTTAGCGGTTAATCTTGCATGTGGATTGGAATGTATATCATGGGCTTTATGATTATCTGACGGTGGTTGGTACTAGTTGAGGATTTTATGACATGCATAGGTGGATAGTGATGCTTTATTATGGAATATGGATCATTGACATGTGTGGTTGGATAATGTTTTTGCATGATGGTTATATCTATGCGGCTCTATTAATTGTTACACATGTGGAACCACTATTGGTCGCCTTTTTCTTTATTTCCTTGAGAACATTTGCATGCTTGTTTGGACATCTAGGTAGGCCATCTTTTATCGCTACACTTTCATGCTGAAACTTGACTTAGGAGAAACCTTGTTTGTTTCTTTCTCCTTTTCGTTAGTCAGGTGGGTTTGCTCGGGTTTGAGCAGGGGTTTGGGATAGTGTAGCCGGGGCCTGGATTATGGATCATGGGTTTTGGCGGCGATCGCGGATATTGGGGCGGTTGACCGGATGTCGGTTATAGGACATCGGAGATAGGGCATGATTATAAATTTTGGGTTTTGGCGGCGACCGCGGATATTGGGCGGTTGACCGGATGTCGGTTATAGGACATCGGTGATCAGGCTTGATTATGGACTAGAGGGTTTTGTGGCAACCGCGGATAGTAGGCGGTTGACCAGATGTCGGATGTGGGACATGATTCTGATTGCGGGTTATTCCGGCGACCGCGGATATTGGGCGGTTGACCGGAGGTCGGTTGTTAGACCTGGTCGTGGATTGTGGGGTGTTGCGGCAATCGCGGATATTGGGCGATTGACCGGATGGTTACTCTTGCATCTGATTGGGAATCAGTTTTCTTTTAGTGGAAGGTTGTGTTCCACTGGGGCTTTATAGTTGTGATCCAATCCTGCTTTTATCACCGGCGCGGTTATTGCCCGATGATGCTTTTGTTACACCGGCGCGGTTATTGCCCGGTGATGCTTTACTCGTGTGGGTGTTTTTGTAAACCTCTCATTTGGGATTTATCACTAGGCCTATTAGAATGCTCTTGATTTTGCTGTTAGTAAATCTGTGGAATGGACCTAGCATGCTTGTATGAAGTCCTGGTTTCTTTGTTGATAATCGCATTGTTAGAAAACTACAAGTTAATTAATGATGAGTCCATGCTTTAAACATGTAGTAGAATTACTTGGAATTTATGCTAAATCCCTGTCTTGTTGATTGATTAAATGAAAGGCTGAGGTATGTGGTTAGGGTACTTAAAATGGTTCAACAAGTTAATGACTTTTGCATGCTTGAATGGTCACCTAGATAGGCCACCTTCTTTTCTGCTACACTATCATGCTGGAATTGACTTAGGAGAAACCATGTTGCATTCTTTCTTCAGTCACTTAAACATAGGGGATATTATGCTCGGGTCAGAGCAGGGGCTGGGTTAGTGTAGTCAGATACTTGGGTTTCGGGGAGAGGGTTTTGGGCTTCCTTCGGGAGACGGTACTTTTCCTTTTAGAGCTGAGTGCGCAATTTGCAGACTTGAGACCCTGGGACTCCTGTCCCATATCGGAGTTATGCGTAGGCTGGCATACCCGATTTGGCAGACATTGAGAACCCTACCCCTTATCGGTGCTATGCGTAGGCTGGCATACCCGATTTGGCAGACATTGAGAACCCTACCCCTTATCGGTGTTATGCGTAGGCTGGCATACCCGATTTGGCAGACACTGAGAACCCTACCCCTTATCGGTGCTATGCGTAGGCTGGCATACCCGATTTGGCAGACATTGAGAACCCTACCCCTTATCGGTGCTATGCGTAGGCTGGCATACCCGATTTGGCAGACATTGAGACTCCTATCCCACACCGGTGTTATGCGTAGGCTGGCATACCCGATGTGGCAGGCTTCGATTTTCTGATGCATACACTTAGCTATCTTTAGCTGGGCAGGTAGAGGCATTGTAGTGGTAGATTTCCCTGTTGGTAGCGGTTTCATTTCTTACCACTCTTCTTTATTCTTTAGCCTCTGGTAGACCTAGTGGGTGTGTCAGAGTTTGAGGATTTACCCACTAGGGGAGGCTACTGGTTTACTAGTAGTTCTCACCCCCATTCTTCTTTCCTCTTTTGCTTCTTCCTTGTTTTGCAGTGTCTTCTGCGGGTGCTGCTAGGCTTTCAGCGGCAGGTCGAGGAGAGAGGACGGCTGAGTAGATAGATCTCGAGGCAGGATGAGCGTGTTAGCTGGACTGTTGGTGTACCCAGGTTTTCCTCAGACGGTTGTACTCTTTCATTTGGGACTGGCTTTTGCCAGCAGGTTGTATTTATGTTGGTGAGCTGGGAGAGACAGATGTATCATTTATACAAATGTATTGTATTTTATTTCCAGCTTCAGTCTGAGATGTATTAGTTTTAGTTCAGCTCTGTTTTTATTGCTCTTTTATTGTTATCTCTTTTATCTGAGCAGGCTTGGCGCTTCGTGTACACGGGAAATACCGTGTGCACGGCGGATCTGTAGACGGGCCCGGGTTCTGGTTTACACCCGGGGCGTGACACTATGCCTGCCATGCCTGCTATGCCTGCTATGCCTGCCTATGCCTGCCATGCCTGCCTATGCCTGCCATGCCTGTTATGCCTGCCTATGCCTGCCTATGCCTGCCTATGCCTGCTGTGCCTGCCATGCCTGTTATGCCTGCCTATGCCTGCTGTGCCTGCCAAATCGGGTATGCGGGCCAACGCATAACACCGATAGGGGATAGGAGTCTCAAGGACTCTAAGGTGTATGCCAAATCGGGTATGCCAGCCTACGCATAACACCGACAGGGGATAGGAGTCTCAAGGATTCAAAGTGTGTATGTGCCTGCCAAATCGGGTATGCGGGCCAACACATAACACCGATAGGGGATAGGAGTCTCAAGGACTCAAAGGTGTATGCCAAATCGGGTATGCCAGCCTACGCATAACACCGACAGGGGATAGGAGTCTCAAGGACTCAAAGGTGTATGCCAAATCGGGTATGCCAGCCTACGCATAACACCGACAGGGGATAGGAGTCTCAAGGACTCAAAGGTCTGAATAACAAGTATCATAGTAGAATAAATCAGCAGGACTGGATCGTGACACTGATCTAAGTGGGAAAGCCCAACCACTAAAGAAAGCCTCGGTCCTCAATCAGATGCACCAATAAATATCCGGTCAACCGCCCAATGTCCGCGGTCTCCGCAAAACCCTGCCAACCACAATCCAGCACAACCCGTCCCTGACACCAATGTCCTGTCTACACTACCCCAGACCTCTGCTCGCACCCGAGCAACATAGACCGCCTGACTAACAAAGGAGGAGAAAGGGAAAAGCATGGTTTCTCCTAAGTCAAGTTCCAATAAGTAGTGTAGCAGTAAAAGATGGCCTAACTACATATCCATACAAGCATGCTTTTGTCCTCAGAGACGATAAAAGTGGGTGAAACATATATTAGCAAAGCATGCTAAAGTATTCCTACTATGGTATACCAATCTTACCCAAGTAGGCCATTCCTTGCTTACCTCTCGCTCATATCGGTTGCACATCAAATATGCCTGCTATCAGTCATAGAGGGGTGACATCCCCACAAGTGTACTTACATTCACCCTAATGTAAGAACCTTAAACAGTTACCAAATTAAGCCTACCCACCTGAAGTGTTCAATCCAAGGCAAACCTGGGGTCGGTGAAGAGCGTGGCCACTTGCTCGCACAATCCGCTGAACCCGTATCCACGGTACATGTCGCGCCACCTCGGCTCCTTGCAGTGTTCCAAAAACACTCGCGAACCCTCCTGGGTGCAACAAAAGGTCCAAAGTTACACTTTATGCTAAAATATCCAAGTATACACCATCTGCTGAAACCAGTCCCAAAGATGTGCAATTTTCACCTGCAGAACGGACTCTGAAAAATCCAACAAAAATACAGTCACGACCGTCGCGTCGAGCCCTTCGAAACGAGTACCTGCACGTCAAAATCCGAGTCCCGGTGGCCGAGTTACAAATTCCACAACACGGTGAGCGCGAAAGTCCACAACAAACACAACTGTAATACTCTGCACAGCAAAGGGGAAAGAAGTATACCTTCGGGCGAATCTCAGAAAATTCCCCAAAAACACGACGGTAATCCTTGTGACGCGTAGATCCAAAGAGTGTAAAGGCACGCCTCAATCCGAGCTCGTACAACAAGTTGCACGCAAAACGGTGCACACCGCCGGAGTCCGCATGCAAAACGAAGCACGGTGCCGAAACCCGTGCGCAAAACGGAGTCTGCACTCAAAACGGTACACGGTGCCGAAACCCGCGCGCAAAACAGAGTCCGCACGCAAAACGGTGCACCGTGCCAAAATCCGCACGCAAAACGGAGTCCACACGCAAAACGAAGCACGCCGTCGGGGTCCGCATGTAAAACGGTGCAGTAAAAATACGGTCCCTAACACAGATAAGAATAAGGGGTCAATCCAATGTCCAAAAGGATGTACCAAAACTGTGCCAAAAATACCGCAAAAATAACACGCTGGACCTACCTCGACCGCGTCGCGCCGCCCAACCGTCTCCTTGGAACACCTCGCGCGCTTCGCGAGGTCCACGGCGCACCGCCGCATCCCACAAAATCCCCTCCCTCTCACTCTCTCTCGCTCAGTTGGAGAAGAAGAAAAATGGGAGAAGAAACGGTGCACGGGGAGGAAAAGGAAGAAGAAGAGAAGAAAGGGATGAGGGGAGGGCTCCCGTGGACCGGGTCCATGGTGCACCGCCCCAAAGGGCCCGCAGCCAGGTGGTCCACCGCACAGGGGCGCGTGCGCCAGGCGCAGGTGCGCGCCCCCTGTGCCACGCGGCACGCGCCACACGGGCGTGTGACACCGCGCCTCACCCAGGTGCAGGACACCGAGCGCGCCGCACGGACGCGGGCCCTACGCGTCCGCGCGGGCGCGAATGGGCGCGCGCCACGTGTCGGCCCCCCCCCCCCCCCCCCCCCCCCCCCCGTGCAGTCAGGCGCGATTTCCCAACACGCCTGCCTGCGCCCGCCCCTCGCGCAGTACGCCCACGCGCACCCCGGGATTCGCGCGCACCTCGGGATCCGCGTCGACGTCTCCAAATTCGCGCACGTGCCTCGAAAAACGCGCGCGTCAACCAGGCTCCGGAAAAAGCAAGTAAATTGTCCATTCTCAATGATTTCGCACGCTGAATCCAAATACGGTGTCCGTTTCTATAAATTCTCATCCGAAAATTTGCAGAAAGCCCCCGGAAAGCCCACTTGATCCGATTTTCGCGCCGGGTCCATTCCTAAAGTCCGATTTGCCAAATTCCAACTCTAAAAAATTGCCGAAGGCATCCGGAGAGGTGATCCTTTATCCAAACTTCGCCCCGAGTCCAATTTTAATATCCATTGCGCGCGAAACCACTTCTAAGCATTCAATGGGGCCATCTGACTACTCTCGTGATCCAATTAACACACGGAGTCCATCAAAAGTGTCCAATTGGTGTACAAACGCCACCGACACGCCACATAGGCCTCCAGAAGCTGCTGGTCAGCCAGTAATCTTGTCGTGGGGATCCAGGTCCTCACAGCAACGCTACTTTGCCGGTAAGGCTGTAGCTTGAGGTATACTTTTTCCCCTACCTTGTACTCCTTATCCACCCTCCTCCTATCTGCATTCTGCTTCATGCGGTTTTGGGCTTCCTGCAACCGCTCCCTCACTACTTGCAACATCTGCTCTCTCTCCCTCCTCCATTCTTCTACTGTCGGATTTACCTCATGCCCAAATTGGTTACCGCATGAGTGGGCGGCTGGTATCTATATAGGACTTCGAATGGGGTCATCCCTAAGGAGGAGTGGTGGTTGGTATTGTACCACCACTTAGCCAGGGAAAGCCATTTGGACCATTTACTGGGTTGCTGTGAGCACATGCAACGTAGGTAGGTCTCTAAGCATCTGTTGACCCTCTCGGTCTGGCCATCGGTTTGGGGATGGTAAGCAGTGCTCAAATGTACCCTTACTCCTAGTAGCTTGAACAAATTCTGCCACACTTGGCTGGTGAATATCTTATCTCTATCCGATACTATCCCTCCGGGTGTCACGCCCTGGAGGATTTGGGATAAGCGGAAAATGTATATATTTTTTTCTTTTGAAAACAACCTCGCCTACCGGTGCGCGTCAGACCCGCCACATATACAAATTCACTCTATAGACGGACATAGTCTCCTTTGTATATGCACGGCATTACATTAACAAACATCATCTTCAACCACACAGTCACAGTGAAAACAACGAGAGAGAGTGATACAAGTGTTCACAACTAAAGTTTTCATTCACGAGATTAAGAGATAAGACTATGGGTTTACAAACGGTGTCCACACGACACCCAATTTTCCAAAGTGTTTTCGCAAGTCTCTTTGGGGCGGCTATATCATTTGAAAGGATAAATCCAGGGGTTTAAAAAGTAGTGCCCACACGACACTTGGTTTTGGAAAGCATTTTCGAAACTCTTTTGTTCAGTTTAAAACATGCCGCACACAAGTCAGTAAGAAGCATAACAAAGCTCACATCGCCAAAAATAACTCTCAATCCAACATCCGCATTATTCCACAGCCAAGCAATTGACAACTTAAAAACTAAAAGACAAGGAGATGAGATAACCCAAAACAAGAATGTCGGAATAAAGCCTCATATGGCTAATGTCCTCTAAACGCTGCCTCACCATCATCCCGGCTACACCCCTAGTCGGACCTGTCACAGTGTGGGAAAATCGGTGACAAATAAAGTAGATGAACATAGCAATAAAGAGTATTGGAATGACAAACCGATACACCGGAGCATTTCACTTTCCCCCTCATGAGACACCGAATTCCCTGTTTTAAATAATAGAACATCTGTCGGAAGGTCTAAAGACCCCCCTAGTGGACAATCACTTTGTTCCTACATCGTGCCTTTAACCCCTCCACGGTACTAGTGCTGCACCTATAGCAACCGTGAGGGGTCCCCACTCGACACCTTTACCTTCGTGGGGTACACGGGTCAACGTACCACAATTCTGAAAAAGTACACCCAATCGGTGGCCAAACCGCCGGTGTGCGTGTAGGCATCCTTGAGCATAATAGCCGAAACCGGCGTGTGTTAAAGCACCGCGACACTTAGTCGCCACAGTTAGATATAAAAGAACGGGAATTTCTCATGCAATGGGTTTAAACAGTTAGTACGATACATCTACTTTATTACACTTGCCACAACGACAACATACACCAAAACTTATTGCAAAAGTACCCACCTCGAGGTGCGAAGATCGGAACACCTTGAATCACGACGCGCTCTTGCTCAGCACCGGGACCTAAAGAAGTCCCCAAAAAGAATGATAAGTCAACTTAACGCACCATGCCGTGAAAACGGAAACCAAAATCCAAAAACGTGGCCAAACCCAGCAACGGCGTCACCCACGATGCACGGCGGCTCCCCGCGCGGCACCCGCCCGCGTGGCGCCGCCGCCCGCGGGTGGCGCCCCGCGCGGCGCGCGCGCCTGCGGGTGGCGCCCACGCGGCGCCTGCCCGTGCGGGCGCCGTCGCCCGCGGGCGGCGCCCCGCGCGGCCCAAGGCAGCGCAGTGCGCGCCCGCGGGTGGTGCCCGCGGATGGCGCCTGCGCGGGCGCCGCCGCCCGCGGGCTGCGTCCCGAGCGGCACAAGGCCGCACGGCGCGCGCCCGCGGGTGGCGCCCGCGCGGCACAAGGCTGCGCGGCGCGCGCCACCTGCGCTCGGCGCCCCGCGTGGCCCTTGCCCGCGCGGGTGCCGCCATCCACAGATGGCGCCCCGTGCGGCGCTTGGTCGCGCGGCGCGGCGGCGGCGGCGGCGATGACGACAGCGACGGAGGCGGCGACGAAGACTCAAGAAAAGACACGAAAACCTCAAACAACACTATAAAACAAATTTCGCTTACCGTGACCTCGACGAGGAAGACGATCCGCTCGCACTCCGTTTCCAGAACGTTGATCGGGGCGATCGGACTCCTCCGCTTCCTTCATCTCTCTTCTTTTTTTCCTCCGGTTAGGGTTTCGTTTTTTTCTTTTCTTTCTCTTTCTCTCCGGCTAGGGTTTCCCTTTTGCGAAAAGTGGGATTTCCTCTTAGCACGTACGAATAAAACCCACATTCAGTATGTATTAACTAATTAATAATTATTTAATTACACGAGATAATTCCATATTTCCTCGGAAAGCGTGCCGGATATTCTGCACGGATTCCGATGCGCTCTTAGTCACCGCGACACTAAAAACCCTATTCCGGGAGGTCCCTAGGTCGGATTTCAGATCTGATCGCACCGTCGGTCATCGTTTTCCGAGCCCTTTCACAGAAAAATACCCATGTAGCACGACGGTTAACTTTAGAAAACTCGATACATTCAGTTTTCCCTAATAAGTACTTTATTAGCAGGATGGTAAATTATTACTCGGAAAGTCATGACATTACACCGGGCATGCCATGTAGCTTATAAACAGAATTTAGAAAGGCCCTAGCAACTCCCAAGGCAGTGTAGAGGTGAGTGAGGGGAATAAAATGGGCATACTTAGTCAACTTATCTACTACCACTAGTATGGTATCCCTATTCTCAGATTTGGGTAGTGACTCAATAAAATCCCACTCACCAGTTGCCAGGCCTGAGTGGGTATCTGGAGGGGTTGTAGTAGTCCAGCATAGGGAGTTCCATCCACCTTATTCCTTATGCAAACTTCACAAGACTTAACCCTCTTATCAATATCTGTCTTCATCCCTGGCCAGTAGAACAGCTGTTTGATCCTGCGGTATGTGTTGTCTATCCCAGAATGCCCCCCTATGGCTGAGGAGTGCATTTGATCTACTAAGGTTGCTCTCAATTGCCCATTACTGCCCACATACAGCCTCCCCTTATACCTTAAAACCCCCTGTAGATGTGAGTAATCTTCCTGAGACTTAGGTTGTAGCAACGTTTCAGCCAATAACTGTTGAGCTTTGGAGTCTCCTTCATAACTCTCACAAAGCTCCTCAGCCCAAGTGGGAATTACAGCAGTCAAGGCATGGCTGCTGCCTTCATTTGGGCCTCTCCTGGATAGGGCATCAGTAGCCTTATTTTCTGTCCCCTTCTTATACTTGATGGTGTACTCTAAGCCCATCAGCTTCAGCATCTCTTTCTGCTGGATGGCTGTAGTGATCCTCTGCTCCAAAAGGTGTTTCAAACTCTCATGATCATTTCTTATAATGAAAGGCCTAGGGCTCAAGTAGTGACTCCACTTAGCAACAGCCAATAAAATTGCCAAAAACTCCTCATATGTTGATAAGCCCATGTTCCTAGGGCTAATGGCTTTACTAATATAAGCCAGGGGCCTCCCCTCTTGTGACAGTACTGCCCCTATTCCCAGGTCACTTGCATCCACTTCTACTGAGAAAGTCTTGGAGAAGTTAGGCATGGCAAGCACAGGGGCAGTGGTCATCATCACCTTCAGCTTCTCAAATGTCTCTTGAGCCTCTTGAGTCCATCTGAAGCTATTCTTCTTTAGTAGCTCAGTAAGGGGCTTACTCACAGCTCCATATCCTTTTATGAACTTACGATAATACCCGGTGAGCCCTAGAAATCCCCTCAACTCCTTGAGTGTGGTTGGTCTAGGCCACTTAACCATAGCCTCTATCTTCTCTGGGTCAGTAGACACTCCTTTGGCTGAGATTATGTGACCAAGATATTCCACTTGCTCCTGTCCCAGGAAGCATTTGCTCCTTTTTGCCAATAGGTGGTTAGCTTCCAGTGCCTTAAGCACAGTCTCCAAGTGAGTTACATGCTCAGTCAAACTCTTGCTATAGACAAGGATGTCATAAAAAAAACTAATGCAAACTTCCAGAGATATGGTCGGAAAATTTCATTCATGAGGGCTTGAAAAGTGGCAGGGGCGTTGGTTAAGCCAAAAGGCATAATCAAGAACTCATAGTGCCCCGCATGGGTTCGAAAGGCAGTTTTGTCTACATCCTCCTCATGCATTCTAATTTGATGGTACCCCGATCTTAAGTCAAGCTTAGAAAAGAATATAGATTCCTCTAATTCATCTAGCATATCATCGATGATGGGAATGGGGTACTTATCTTTAATGGTGGCTTTGTTGAGCTGTCGATAGTCTACGCACATCCTCCAGCTCTGGTCCTTCTTCTTTACCAGCAGCACAGGAGAGGCATAGGGGCTTGTGCTCTTCTGGATGAAATTGGCTTGGATCAGCTCAGCCACTTGCTTCTCCACCTCCCCCTTCTGCTCATGGCTCAATCTGTAGGGCCTGATGTTCACTGGTTGGGCCCCGGGTTGTAGAGTCATCTTGTGATCTTGCTCCCTCTTGGGTGGAAGTCCTTCAGGATCCTGGAAGATGTGTGCACACCCTCTGTATCTCTTCTGGCAAGTGCAGTTCCTTCCCTACTGTGAAGCTCTTGAGCTAAGCTATAGCACAACAGTGGCCCTGCATTCCAGCTTTTACCCACTGCTTGGCTCCAATGGGTTGGAGCTTGGCTCACTCAGTAATTCCCTCTACTGTGATGGGCTTCCCTTCTTTATTGAAGGTAACGGAGTTATTGGAGTAATCGAAGGTCACCTTCCCATACCTCCTAAGCCAATCAATGCCCAAGATTATGCTGGACCCATTTAGCCGGATAACCCTCAAATCAGCTTGGTATGGCTCTCCATGCATCAACTACTTGAATTCTGTGCACTTCAGTTTACTTAGCACCTTGTGGCCATTGGCTACAGTGACAATAAGAGGGGGTGCCACTGTCATGCTGGTTTTCAAGTCTTTAGCGACCTGAAAATCTATAAAACTGTGAGTACTCCCCGTGTCTATCAATATAAGAAGAGGTTTGCCCCCAACCTCACCTTGTACCTTGATGGTTTCCTGAGGAGTCTCCCCACTCAAGGCATGAACTGATATGCCCACTCCTCTAGCTCAGGTTGCTCTTCTTCTTCTTCTTCTTCTTCTTCTTCTTCTTCTTGTAGTAGCATTTCATCAAAGACCTCTTCCACGTCAGGCTCTCCCCCCACTTGGTTGAGGGCCTTAGTCTAGCACTAATGCCCTGGGAAATACTTGTTCCCACACTTAAAACACAGTCCTGCAGCTCTCCTTTGCTCTAGCAACTGCTTATTAGCCCCAGGTTGCCATTCTGAGCTCCTGTAAGTGACTGCTCTATTGTTGGTTCTCTGACTGAGGGGCTTGTTGGACTGGAAGCCTGGGGAGGGGACACTCACTGTTCTATTAGTGATTATGTGCTTCTTCCACATAACAGTGAGAGTCTGCTCATGTAGCTTGGCTTGTTCATACACTTCCTCCAATGAAGTGGGGTTAGAAAGATCTATGAAAGGGACAAGCTCCTCCTTGAGCCCACTAATGTAGCTCTGAATGAAGTGATCCTCACTCAGTGTAGGATTCAAATACAACATCCTTGCTCTTAATTCTTCAAACTTCTCTGGGTAAATCTCTACACTTGAAGTCTGCTCCAGCTTGTTGAATTCCCTCACCAATTTCTTCATGGAAGAACCATCAAATCTCCTACAGACTGCCTCTACCAGTTCAGTCCAATTCAGGTCTGGTCTGCCCAAGAGGTAACCTTCTTTCCACCTGTGCGCCTTGCCAGTGAAGTGTAAGGTGGCTACCTCCACCCACTCCACCCACTGCTCCTCTGGTATTTGGTATAGCTTGAAGTATTGCTTACTTTTGCTTAGCCACTCTCTGGGCTATTCTCCTCCAAAAGTGGGGTAATCTAGCTTGGGATATGGTATATGATACTAGTGCCAGAGTGCGGGTTGGGTAGCCTAGTTCTCAATCCTCAGGTGTGGGTTGGCTAGCACCCCTTTTCCTTTGTCTTCTCTGAAGTGGACCTTAGTACTGCTGCCAGGGAATTCTGCTCCCATTGCCCTTTCTTCCCTGATTTGAAAAGGGAGTCCAGGACCAGTTTTTGGGGCTTGGGGCTGTGAGCTAAACAGCTTCATCAGCTGCTCATGTCTCCTTGCAGCCTTAATTTGCTGGGCTTCATACATCTGCTGGCCTTCAAGCTGCATCTCCCCCAGCTGTTGTACTAGGACCCCCAACTTCTTGTTGTATTCTGCACCAAATTGTTGCATCCTGTCTTCTATGGATTGGTTGCACTCAGTAGCACTCTGCTGCATCTTGTCTTCCATGGTTTTGATGTGCTCACTCATCTCCTTGAGCCTTGTTCCTTCTGCCATCTCTACTAGTATGGTTCTCTGGTGTTGTAGTTGAACCGATGGTGCTTAGTCTTCCCTATTGTTGAGTTTGGATGCTACTGATGATTGCTTTCCCTTCTTACTCAGGTTCAAGCTAGAACAGATACTATGGTGGATATAAGAATTGAAGCAATTTGGTGGGATCAATACCTCCAATGCAGGATAATCCTAGTTGCCTCTTTGCCCTTCGATGGAAATGCTGGGAATGATCGATGATTGCTTCAATCTCTGGTTGTCTCCTGATTGATGCCTTGAGATCTGATGCTGGTTGCCTTGATTTTCTGTTGCTTGTTGCCTTGTTGCCTCGATTTTTTTTTTTTCCTGATGCTTGTCGCTTTGTTGCCTTGATTCTCTAGTGCTTGTTGCCTTGTTGCCTCGATTTTCCAATGCTCGTTGCCTTGTTGCCTCGATGCTCTGATGCTTGTTCCTCAGATCCCTGGGATCAGAACGGCTCCGATACCAATTTGTAACAAACCTGACGATCCACACCCCTTCAATGATGAGATTGCTCTGAGAAGATGGATGGCTGTGAGGATGACGGTGTCACTGAATTGAGTAAACGGATCTCTGAGATCCGTTTGGGGAAAATGAGAGATTAGGGAATTGAGAGAGTAAGGGTTTGAAGAAGAAGAGAGGAAGAACAAGGAAGGTTGGAGAAGAGATTAGAACTTCATTTCATAATTTTTCATATGTAATCCTCTTTATAGTCTGCTATTTATATGTAGTTTAGTACTGGACTTCTATGTAATTATACCCTACTACAAGTACTAAGTAGCATAATGTTTATTAACAACTAGGCCACTACTGGGCCTAATTCTAAGCCTGCTGCTGGGCCTGGACTGGGCCCCGACTCGCTATAGTGCCGCATCCCTCATGTTGCCAAACGGGTGGCGCCCGCTACTCCCGATTGCCCGCCCCGTTGCCCAACGGGTAGTGCCCGCTACGCCCGGTTGCCCGCCCCGCTTGGAACACTCCAGAACTGGTACCTGTCAACCTCTCACCTACCCTTTGTCTCCCTAGCTCCCTCCTTACGCCTCTCTCTCTCCAGTCGCCTCTAGCCGCTCTTCATCGTCAATGATGCTACACTACTGCCTCCTCTTATACTTCTCCTTCTTCTCTACTTGGCGACACATGTCGCCCAGTGATTGGCGGAAGACGCGTGCGGGCAAACGGCGTGGCAGGCGCGGCACGGCTCCCCGTACGAGGGCCACGCGTCGCGCGGCCATTGGCCGCACTCACCTTCCGTGGGACGCGTGGCGCTCACCCACCTGTGCACGCGATGTGGCGCGCCGTGGAGCGTCCGATCCGGGGTTTTGGGCGCTCCCGATGGCCGCCACGTGGCCACTGTAGGGGCCCGATTCTTTCAGGCGCTCAAAAGTTTACCCCAAAGCCGATTTCAGGTGTGTTTGGGGCTATAAATATGGTCCTTTCTCCTCCATTTTTGCTCTTTTGGACTTAGTTTTTTTGGGAGGTTTTTACAGAGCTTCTACCACTTCTTCCCCTTCATCTTCATCACCAAGTGAGGATAAAAGGAGCCCTTTTGATCACCATCTTCCCCAAATTTGGAGCATCACCATTGTTGCAGATTTTCGAGCTTCACCGTCGAGTTTCAGAACAAGTATTCCCCAGAGCTCATTTATTGGAGTTTTAAGTTGATTTTTGGAGAGGATCTCCACAAGAGGTAGGCCTACAACGTTTGTATTCAACACTCTTCTTGGATTATGAGTTTTCTTGAGGTTTTTTAGCCATCTCTGGAGCCATTGCGCACAGATTTTATTTTCAGACAGTCAATAGTAATTATGTAATTTCTCGGTGATTTTTGCATGGATTTTGGAGTTCTTTAGCTCGATTCATATCTACTCTCAGAGTGGAATCCAGTGGTACATTGCTTGCAGGTAATTTTATCAATCTTCCAAACCTTGTCTCAAAAATTGCTGCAGTTCATGTTTTAGTTTTTGTTTTGAGGGATGAGCCTTTGGATGCAGAATTCTTGGTGATTATGTAGTGGGCCAGATTCCCGCGCAGTTTTTTCCCATGATCCGTAGTGAGAAACACCTATTGTTGGTGTGTCAAGCCCGCAACGCATCGAATGGACGTGTTAGGTGGACTCTGTGAGATTTATGGATCAAGCCTGCCTTTCGGCTTTTCTCGCCGAATTTTAGAAGTGGTTTCTGGCTAAACGGAGGCCGGATTTGGATTCAGCACAAAAAAATGTTGAAAAATGGCTATTTGCTTGTACTTTTTTGAGTCCGGATGCCCAAAAACGGACACCAGGAAGTTTTCGGTGTATTTTGGTGCACGGGGGAGCCGTGGACCAGCTGGGGTGCCACGTGGTGGCCTCCGATTGGCCGGCGGACGCGGCGCAGTCCATGAAAGCAGCGCGGGTGCAGTAGACCGGGCGCGGGGACACGTGGCAGCCTCTGATTGGTGGGTTCACGCGGTGCGGTCCACGGAGCAGCGCCTGGGTGTTGTAGACCGGGGCGGGGCCACGTGTCAGCCCCGGATTGGCCGGCTCACGCACGCGCGGTACACGTAACGCGGGAGCAGGCGGGGGCAGGTGAGGGGCGACTTGCAGGCAGGTGCGGGTAGGTGGGCGCCCGTACGCGGGGCGCCACGTGGCGCCCTGCGAATGGCGGGCGCCACCCGCTCCGCTGACCCGGTCGGGCCACGTGGCAACGCCCGACTGGCCCCTCACCCGCTGTCCGCTGTTCGGGACACGTGTCGGGTGCAGGGAGATTCGGGCGCCGATGAAATCGCATCCGAGGGCGCGTTTTCGGCGCTCGAAAGTTTCGGGCGCCCGAAACTTGGGCCCAAAAGCCCAATACTTGGGTTTTTTTGGGATTTTGGGTTGAGGCTATAAATAGGCCTCATCTCTCTTCGTTTTGGGCCTTTTCCCGAGCTCCTCTCTCGGTGAGGCCTGAAGCAAAGTTGTACCTCACTTTGTTATCCTTCTCTCCAAGGATTTCCGGAATTTTTGGAGGCTGTGGCATCGACGTCTTCGGCGATTTGACGCACTTCGACGTTCTTTCTTCGGCGGCCTTTTCCGTCACATTTCGGTCCGTGGGCTCCCCTGGGCTACCTTAAAGGAGTTTTCAGGTGATTCTTGCGGCATTTTCTTCACGACTAGTAGGGCTACATTTCTTGTATTTACTGCTTCCCTTAATTTCGAGTGTTTATTGGGTTTTTTGGATCACCTTTAGACCCTATTTTATGCATCAGATTTTCGGACAGCGGAGGAGTATTTATGGGTTTTCTTGTCCTAAAGTTGTCAGAACAGGGCGTATAAATACTCGATTTGCATATACACTTCGCGAGGATTGCAGCAGTGATTTTTATGGATTTTTTGGAGGACTCTTTGTAGGTGAAAATTGGCCATTTTTGGGACTGTTTGCGCAAACAGCATAATACAGTTTTCTGGGACTAAGTTTTACACTGTATTCGACTTTGTTGCAGTTTTCGCTGAGATTTTGGTGTTGTGCGAGGACAGGAAAAGTTGGATCTTTCTGCTACTATCAGGGTAGGCATTTTCCCTTTTGGCCCCAGTTGGAAATTGTGTTTGGTTTGACAGTTGTAGCATCCCGATGCATCGATAATTTTGTGTTCTTTTGTGTGGACAGCCCCTCGCTGTTTTGGTCGCCACAGTTGATCCGAGAGGAATCCTTGAGAGTTGTTGATTTGCGCATTCCAGGTGGGTGGTTGTTGTGTACCTCTTATTACGACATGCTCACTAGGACTATTAGAGAGATCCCCTGAGTTATGATTGTTGTTTGGCATCTTGTTGAGAACCATGCATATTAATTACACTGATTAACTTCTAGCCTATCTATGTGAGATTGGGACATTATCGTTGGAATATGTTATTATGCCATAATCTTTCATGCGAAATTAATTATCATATTGGTACACCATGGTCTGATCTATGTGAGAACACTGTTAGATGCTTTTCCTTTATTCCATAAATGGACACTTGCATGCTTGTATGGACATCTAGATAGGCCACTATTTACCGCTACACTATCATATTGGGATTTGACTTAGGAGAAACCATGCTTATTCCTCTTCCTCATTTCATTCAGATATATGATACATGTTGCTCGGGTTCGAGTAGGGGTTTGGGATAGTGTAGACGAGATCCTTGAGTCTGGGATAGGTTATACTTGATTATGGACTTGTGGGGTATTGCAGCGACCTCGGATAGTAGGCGGTTGACTGGATATTGGTTATTTTACCAGATTGTGGACTTGTAGGGTATTGCGGCGACCGCGGACATTGGACGGTTGACCGGATGTTTACTTTTACATCAGATTGGGGATCAGGGTTTCTTCAGTGGATGGATTTTTTGTCATGCCCCGGGGGTTTTTCGGTTAAGCGGAAAACGTGAATTATAAAATTTTTCTTTTACAGGGTCCCCCGGTGCGCGCCAGACCCGCCACACGTGCAAATTCCTCGACCCTGGGAGCAGAGTCTCCTTCGCAAGTGCACGGCGGTCTCTACTTAGCCAGGCGTGTTAACCCGTTCGCAAACTTCTTCACACATTAACCACAATCACAGCTCACAAAAAAATAACGAGAGTACTACGACTGTTTAACACGGTCATCAATATCTAGAAAGGATAAATCCATGGGTTTTCAAATAGGTGCCTACACGACACTCGTTATTTAAAAAAAAAGCTATTTTCGCAAACATTTTTCCTGGTTTGAAAACTAGTTTGAAAGAGGACCGCTAACTACAGAGTATGAAAGTAAACGGAGTCACCACAGAAATAAACATATCCACACCACACCACAGACGCACCCACACGCACCGCAGACAGAACATAAAAGCTAAAACGAATAAAACCTAGCATATGTCACACAAGCAAGCTAAACACAAGACACGTCCTCGCAATCTGTCCTCACCGTCGTCCCGTGCCCGCGCCCGACCAACCTGTCACAGAGTGGGGAGTTAGCGACACTGCCAAGTTGCAACATGATCATGGGGTAGGAATATATGCGAAAAATGGAAACTGAAAATAATGCAAACCGCCACCGACGCGTCTGTTCTCATCCCCTTCTAAGAGAGCCACGGCACCCTGAAATACACCAGACCTGTAAACCTGCCTTTCCTTTCCTTTCCTCCCCCTTGTAACCATCAATTTCGTGCACCAGCCTCTCGTGATTTGCTTATACCCCTCCCCGGCGCTCGTGCGGTCTCTGAGCAGCCATGAGAGGTCCCCATCACCACTAGTCGTGGGGTACACGGGCCAACGTGCCATCTTTCCGAAAAAATACACCAGTGCGGTGGCCAAACCGCCGGTGTGCGTGCAAGCAAACCATGGGCTCATACCGTGATACGTGGGTGTGTCGTAACCAGAACGACCCAAAATCGCCAGAGATATGAACAGTAAACATGCTTATGTAAAACAGGGGTTAGATACGATTATAAACTATATATTGCTTTATTCATGTTAAAACATAATTTCTTTCACACATTCCCGAAGTGACAGAGAAGAGCACCCACCTGAACAGCGCTTGGTCGGAACGCTTGAAGTCGACTCACTGTCCTCCCGAACGACACCCCGACCTACGGAGTCTCCGGAAAGACAAACATCAAGACCAGATAGCGAAGACGCTACATACGAACAACTCAACCGTAACTAAGCGATGGATGAAATATGGATGCGCACGGCGGAAAACGGAGGGGGCCGGGCGGCGGCGGCGAGCGCAAGCCCAGCGCGGGCGGCGGCGGCGCGATAACGGCAGCGGCAAAGCCGCGTGTGGCACATAGCCATGCGGCGGCGGCAAGGCCCCGCGTGGCACACAGCCACGCGACGGTGGCAAGGCCCCGCATGGCACAAAGCCACGCAGGCGGCGGCACGACAGCAGCAGCGGCGAAGCCCCGCGTGGCACAAGGCCATGCAGGCGGAGCAAGGCCCCGCGCGGGCACAAGCCCCGCGCGGGCGGCGGCACGACAGTGGCAGCGGCGAAGCCCTGCGTGGCACAAGGCCTCGCGAGCGGCGTGAGGCCCCGCGTGGGCACAAGACACGCGCGGGCGGCGGCGCGACAGCGGCGGCGGCAAGGCCCCGCGTGGCACACAGCCATGCGGCGGCGCGAGGCCCCTCGCGGGCGGCGGCGCAACAGCGGCGGCGGTAAGGCCTCGCGTGGCACACAGCCACGCGGCGGCGCGAGGCCCCGCGCGGGCGGCGGCGCGACAGCGGCGGCGGTAAGGCCTCGCGTGGCACACAGCCACGCGGCGGCGCGAGGCCCCGCGTGGGCACAAGCCCCGCGCGGGCGGCGGCGCAACAGCGGCGGCGGCAAGGCCCCGCGTGGCACAAAGCCACGCGGGCGGCGGCGGCGCGACAGCGGCGGCGACAAGGCCCCGCGTGGCACAAAGCCACGCGGGCGGCAGCGGCGCGACAGCGGCGAAGCACCGCATGGCACAAAGCCACGCGGGCGGCGCGAGGCCCTGTGCGGGCACAAGCAAGGCCCCGCATGGCACACAGCCACGCGGCGACGCGAGGCCCAGCGCGGGCACAAGGGCCGCGCGGGCGGCGGCGGCAAGGCCCCGCGTGGCACAAGGCCACGCGGGCGGCGGCGGCGCGAGGCCCCACGCGGGCACAAGCCCCGCGTGGGCGGCGGCGCGACGGCGGCAGTGGCAAGGCCCCGCGTGGCACACAACCACGCGGCGGCGCGAGGCCCCGTGCGGGCACAAGCCCCGCGCGGGCGGCGGCGCGACAGCGGCTGCGGCATGGCCCCCCGTGGCACAAAGCCTCGCGGGCGGCGGCGGTGCGACAGCGGCGGCGGCAAGGCCCCTCGTGGCACACAGCCACGTGGCGGCGCGAGGCCCCGTGCGGGCGGCGGCGCGACAGCGACGGCGGCACGGCCCCGCGTGGCACAAAGCCACGAGGGCGACGCGAGGCTCCGCGCGGGTACAAGCCCCGCGCGGGCGGCGGCGGCAAGGCTCCGCCTGGCACAGAGCCACGTGGCGGCGCGAGGCCCTGCGCAGGCCCAAGCCCCGCGCGGGCGGCGATGCGACAGCGGCGGCGGCAAGGTCCCGCGTGGCACAAAGCCACGCGGGCGGCGACGGCGCGACAGCGGCAGCGGCGAAGCCCCGCGTGGAACAAAGCCACACGGGCGGCGCGACAGCCGGGCGCCCCGTGCGGGCGCAGGCCCGCGCGGGTGGCGGCGCGGCGCGGATCGCCCCGCGCGGGCGCGTGCCCGCGCGGCAGCAGGGCACCCCGCGCGGGTGCTGGCCCGCGCGGGCGGCGGCGCGGCAGACTGCTGCCGACCCAGTCTCTCGCCCCCCCCTCCCCCGTTTACTACCGCGACCAAAAAGGGGAAAGAGAAGCGGAAAAGATGGCTCACCTCGAGGTTCCCGCTGGAAGGATCCGGTCCCGTCTCGTCCTCAGCCTCCGGCACGCACGATGCGAGGTGGTGAGGTTCCCTCTTCTTTTTCTCCAGACGGCTAGGTTAGTCCCCTTTCTGTCTTGGGGGGTCAAAACAGGTCGCTATTTATACAATCGGGGAACCCTAACTGTAGTGAACCAGAATTATGGTATATAAATAAATGTAAATAAAGTGGTATGAAATGTTATTTTATTGAATTTATTGAGGTAAAGGATGACCTGGAAACGAATTGGGCCCAAATCGGGATTAGAATGTGAGATCTTGAATCTTACATGAGAAAGCGGGCCCAGATTGTAAGTGGAAAATTCACAGTCTCGGAAAATTTCGAGAAAATTACGGGAGCTCCGTAAATGTCTTTTATGGCCACAGTAAAAGTTTCGCGTTGATCGGACACCCGGATAGAGAGAACGCGCTCCGCCAGCGAATTCAAGTATAGTGGGACTTTTGGCAACCCAGAGAGGGTCCAAACTGAAAAGTTTAAGTACCAGGAGGTAAATTAAGTTAAACTGTGGCTTCCCGTCAAATTTGAGCGAAAACGGGCGAGAAACGGGCAAGAACGGACGAAAACGGGCGAAACTGGGCTTGGGCCCAAGTTTCGGGCGCCCGAAAGTGGGAACCGGGCGCCCGGAAAGTACTGTAGCAATCAAGCTTTTGTGGGCTGCAGCGAACCCGATTCACTGTAGCAGCCCAGTCCGGTGGTGGGTGCGCCCGGAAGTTACTGTAGCGCGCCCGAATCCCAAGTTGGCACGGATCCCGAGGCAGTTGGCACGGATCCCGAGGCGTTGGAACGAATCCCGAGGCAGCGGGCACGAATCCCGAGGCAGCGGGTGCAGATCCCGAGGCAGCGGGCGCGGATCCCGAGGCATGGGCGCGAATCCCGAGGCAAGCCTTTCCCGCGCGAGGCGAGGGGGCGCGCGGCCCGAGGCGCGCGTGGTAGCTGGGGAGCGCCACGTGTCGCTTCGCCATTTGTCGTTCTGACCGAGGGCTGCAGGCGAGCGCGGGGAAGGCGCGCGGGCTCTGTAGCGGGTCAGCGGGGACAGGCCACGTGTCGGCCTCCCATTGGCCGGTCAGCGCGATGTGACGCGCTGACGCGACGCGACACTGCAGGCGGGCGTCAGAGCTGGCGTGGGTGCGGTCCACGTGGCGGCCCCTGATTGGCCGCCACGTTTTCGTGGTCGCGGTGCACGGGTCCAGGGACACGTGTCACGCTCGGGTTGGCCGAGCGTGGTGACGTGGCGCTGAGCTGGCGTGCCGTGGACCGTGGACCGCATTGGGGGGCGGTTACTGTAGCCGCCCGGAAATTTTCGGGCGCCCGGAAATTGCGCCCGAAAGTCCGGGAACGGCCTATTTAGGCCCGAATTGCCCCTTTTTCTCCTTTTTCTCCCTGTTGGCTCCACCCAAGCGCACGTGGAGGGGTGGAAGGCGATTTTCACCGGGGTTTTCGAGGGCGCACGAGCGCGCCGTGCACTCCGTGGAGCGCGCAAGATGTTCCAAAGAGCCTAGTGGACGCATTGGACGACGCGACGATGTTGAGGTAGGTCCCGTATACCATTTTGCGGTATTTTTGCACAGTTTTAAGGTTTCCTTTTGGATTTTGGATTTGACCCCCTTTGCCCACGTGCATGTTAGGGACCCAACTTTTCTGTGCCGTTTTACTGCGCGAGTTTCGCGGGCGTCTTGGACGCGCCTCGTTTTGCGTGCAAGCTCGTGGAGGTGAGCACCTTTTTGCGTGCGGATTCGGTAAATGCGCGCAGTTTTGGACGCGAACTCGGAAAACGTGCACCGTTTTGCGTGCAAAGTTGAAAAAAGAACGTGCACCATTTTGCGTGCCGACCCGAGGTACGTGCTCCGTTTTGCATGCAGGTTGGACTAATGAGCACCGTTTTACGTGCAGACTCTAACATTGTATCTCGTTTTTCGTGTAGGACGAGAAAAGTGTGCACCGTTTTGCGTGCAACCCCACAGTAGAAAGTGCACCATTTTGCGTGCCAATACGGGGTACGTGCTCCGTTTTGCGTGCGGGTTGTACCAATGCGCACCGTTTTACGTGTAGATTCTAATAATTTACATCATTTTTCGTGCAGGGCTAGGAAAAATATGCACCATTTTGCGTGCAACCCTACAGTCAGACGTGCATCGTTTTGCGTGCAGATTTGAGGTACGTGCACCGTTTCACGTGCAGATCGTGTTGCTGCGCATCGCTTTGCGTGCCGGCTGAAGTGGCGCACACCATTTTACGTATGGGTTTTTAATGACATGCACCGTTTTGCGTGCAGGTTCGGTGGACGTGCACCGTTTTGCGTGCGGACTCGAGGGATGTGCATCGTTTTACGTGCAAGCTCGAGGAAACAAGTGGAATCGCGTGGAGACCAATTTCAAGTGTCTACAAGCAATTGGGGACACTACAAGGTGGGGAATTCTGCCGAAAATGGGTGACCTCTCCCCTTGCTCCTTTGCTTTTGATTCGAAGCATGATAGTAGCCTGTTAGATGCGTTAGGTAATTATGATTAAGATTGCATGTGTAGATGGATTCAGATGAAAAGGTGCAACTGTTGGTTGCCAGAGATAGAGGAATAGATGTGCATGTGCAAAGGGACACAGAGGAAAAGTGCAACTGCTGGTTGCCAAAGATATATGATGATTATGCATGCGTAGAGATAATTATTATTTTATGAATAAGATGAAAATAATTGCATGCATGAAAAAGGATTAGCTATTATGATTGTGATCATGTTAGGGTATAACCCTAGGAATCACGTGACATAAGGGAACAACATTTGTTGGTAGTAAGACTAGGAGAAAACCTAGTATAGGGGTTTGACGAGTGACATCAACTTAGGAGTTATCCTAGGGTGGATGAGTGGCATGGTCTTAAGTAATAACCTAAGGACACTGGATAGAGCGATCAATATAGAGTCAAGGAACTCTAGGACAAGCATGACATGGAACTTAGGTAAAGAGAACCTAAGGTGAACTAGTGATCAGCATAGAGTCAGGGAACTCTAGGACAAGTATGACATGGAACTTAGGTAAAGGGAACCTAAGGTGAACTAGTGGAGTTTGAATTCACAGACAGGATATTAGAGTCAGTGTAACTCTAAGATAAAGTGGAACAGGAAAATAGAGTTAAGTTAACTCTAGGATTCAGTAAGGAATCAGGAAAGCGGGATAAGATCCCAAGGTTAAAGAATTAAACAAATATAACCCTAGAGAGTCATAGGGTGTCTGGGCAAATGGACAATAACTTTAACTTCAATTTGAGTTAAACAAAGAAAGTGAAATGTGTAAGAGTCCAGGAGACTCTCTGGTTACCCGTGTGGCAAGACCTAGGGTAAGGGATGAAAAAGTGGTTAATAAGCAAGACAAGCAAATTGCTTAAGATAAAGAGAATGTAAATAGCGCATTCGAATTTGAGACTCGTCAAGTGGAGCAGGACTCCCTGGGCAGTGACCCGTCGGACGAGGTACTTTCGAAAGGCTTAAAGTTAAGATAAAGAGAATGTAAATGGCGCCTTCGAATTTTAGACTCGTCAAGTGGAGCAGGACTCCCTGGGCAGTGACCTGTCGGACGAGGTACTTTCGAAAGGCTTAAAGTTAAGATAAAGAGAATGTAAATGGCGCCTTCGAATTTGAGACTTGTCAAGTGGAGCAGGACTCCCTGGACAGTGACCCGTCGGACGAGGTACTTTCGAAAGGCTTAAAGTGAAAGTAAAGAGCTAAATGCTCAAAGAAAAGAGAAAGAGATTTGCCAGTGGCAAATTGGGAGCTATAAGCTCGAATAAGAAAGGAAAGCAAGTGTTCAAAGGCAAAGAGGCTAAGAACTAAAGTAAAAAGAAAAGAAAGAAAATATAAAAATAAAACGGGCGGGCCTACGGTGAAACCAGCCCAGGTTGGAGGTACGGGCAGTAATCCCTCTCCCGGGCAGTGACCCGTTCGGGACGTTTCTTCCGTAGGACGGGGTAACACTTGCGGGTGTTATCGGCAACCTTGGAAATCTTATCTTATGGTAGCAGGACTTCCGGGCTTGGGCCTGTTGGATAAGAATTTTCGAGGGTTAACTTGAACTAAAGCACCAGAATTTAAAGAATAAAGAGAAAATAGAGTGGCCAAGATGGCCGGGTTAGTTGAACCCTGTATGCAGCGGCATAGTGGCCGAGTTGGTGCTTAGTAGCCTAGTATGACTAGACAGAGTAGTGCTGGGTCGATGTGTACATATAGACAGTGATCTATTATTTTGCATAGCTGCATTTTGATTCGAGGATTTTAGTTTCCTAGCACTATTATTATTGCTTCCATTGGACCAAGTGGTGTAGGACACTTTTTCTCGGTGGTTGAACCCACTGGGAACTATGTCCTAGTTCTCACACCCCTTGGGTGACTCCCCCCCCCCCCCCCCCCCCCCCCCCCCCCCACAGGTTCGGGTATGGATGCAGCGATCGCGGCGGTTCAGAGGCAGACGGCGAGGTATACGACAGGGGCAAGGGCCCAGCAGCATAGAGACCTAGAGGGTCTAGAAGAGGTATCCCATTTATATATTTCTTGAGTGAACCTTATATGGTGAGGAATTTATGTAAAAGAATTGTAATAATTTTATTTGCAAGTTCAGAGATGTAAAGTGTAATAAAGTAGTGCATGGTTCACTCTTGTATGCTTTCATTTCCGCATTAACTGTATGTTATTGAATGAAAGTTTTAAATTCATAGTGATTTTTAATACTCTGATATTGAGCTTCCGCATACACTTGTTGTGTTATTATGGATGTTACCATTCCTTTCGGGTAGGAAAAAGGCCTTACCCGATTGGCGGGTCTGTTGGCGTGCCCGAACCGTACAAATTGGCGGACTCGGGGCGTGACAGATTAGAGTGGTATCAGAGCCTAGGAATAGTCCTAGGTGGTTAGCAACCTTAGGGAGACCCTAGGGATTAGCACGAGAGAGCGTGTGTATAGTTGGGCGAAAGTATTCGATTGGTTATTGTTGTTCCCAGAAAGGATATTGGGACTGATCGAGGGCGACGAGCTTTCATTCTTCGGATATTACGTTGGCGGCCGACAACGTAATGTTGGAGATGAAAAGAAGTACCCTCTTATACTTTCGCATAATTGGGTTGACGAGCCTTTTTGTCGGTATATAGACTGCGCGTTGCTCAAATGGCTAAGTTTGGGCTAGTTGTTTCGGATTGGCGATGACACCACTTTGGGAAGCGCACCTGTTTCGACTCGAGTCACGACAGGGCTCGGGGTCAAGCGACGTACACGAGCTGCGATAGCAGGTGGCCGCACTTATTGGTGTGGTCCAGCAGCAGATCAAGCTTCTTGCCGCTAAGCGGAAACTCCCCGCCGACAGGAAGACAGATTCCGACGCCTATGAATGGCGTCAAGGCGACGGTCGGAGCAGATCAATAAGCTCCAGTGGCTGATAGCGCAGCAAGCTGAGGCTGTATAATGACGCATGAGTATATGGCGTCGCCGCTTGTAGGGATAATGGTAGAGCGAGTGGCAGTGGCCGCCGAGCTTTTGTCGGCACACCCCGCACCTTCAGCAAGGGGTGTTATAAGCTTGCGCCAGCTATTTTGCTGGAAAGGTATGGTCGGAAGGGTCCAATGAGGGACCGACTTACAGAACGCTGGTGATCGCTATGTGTGAGAACCAAGTTAATGTCCTAAGGGTGAGGGCAGGGAAGGTTTACAAGCCTAGAGTAGGCTTCAGGATGCGTGGGCCTCTCGAAAGAGCGAGAGTTTTACTGGCGTCGTTCTGATGAATGGGTGTAATGGCAAGGATTGCCACCGCAGGATTTGAGTGTTAATCACCAGGATGGTGAACTGTTATTGTGGTGCCTCGGCCCAGTAGGAAGAGTGCAAAAGTGCCATAGGGGGTACGTAAGCGAATCGCTTAACGCTGGATTTTCTGCGAGTTAGCATGGGGGCGTAGGACGCCCAATTGTTTGGGTGCTCATGGAGCACAAGTATTGTTTAGCCAGAGAGAGCTGATTAGGTGGCATAGTAGCCTTTGCCCAGTGTGGCCAGAGTTGATAGAGAGTTTTGGGTCGTGGATTGACGACTGGTTAGTTGGTTTTGCTCAGTGAGCATAGTGGTCGCGTGGCGACGATTAGCGGGTTCGCTTGGGGACGATCCGTGCCTGGACCATGTTTGTGGACTGTGGGCCTGTAGCCCAGTGGGCAGGCGCAGTCAGCTGTGAGAGACAGCGGCCCGAGACCTGATGGCGGGGCATGATAGAGATTTGGTCGGGACGGTAGTCCGAGCGATGACCCGGGGACGTGGAATGCCACGTGTGAGCATTGAGGCTATTAGTACATTGAGATTAGTACACTGAGAGTGTGATATGACCAGGCCGTAGAGCTAGTGGTGATTGAGGTACTGTAACTCCTAGTGGGAGTGTTGGTGTAGTAATTCTAAGTGAGGATCTACCCGTATGATGATTGGGTCTGTGTGCTAGTGAGAGCCATTATACAGCATTGGATTAGTTTTGGGCTATAGGCCCTATTGGACCGTGGTCCGTGAACCTATTAGTAGTCCGAGATATCGGGTTAGCTGAAAACCCGTGGACTTAGAGCGCTAGCAGCGTGTGAGATAATTGAGGACTTGTGGTTGGCCTATGCCCTCCACATTAGGCAGCGAGTGACCGAAAAATGCGGTAAATGTAATTAGTTGCAGATGCAACCTCCTTGTGAAAGGTAAAATGACCGCGGAATTAAAGTGAAGATTTCGCAAGAAGAGACTTCGCCATTTGAGGCAATTGAGAGAGAACAAGTGCTCAAATGTGTCTCCCACCTACTTGGTGAAAATGGCCAGACACCAGGTCTGAGTTTGTCCCTGAGTTGAGGTAGGGATCCAGGAATGGGCTGCTCGTGTAATTATGGACGAGCAGGCAATGTGATGCCGGTCACGAGGTTCAGTGAGCCCAGTAGTGAGGGCAAGTTTTCCCCCTCTTGATCAAGTAGGAGTCGAGATGCGACTCAAGTTTCGAGGACGAAACTTATTTTAAGGGGGGTAGAATGTAGTGAACCAGAATTTTGGTATATAAATAAATGTAAATAAAATGGTATGAAATGCTATTTTATTGAATTTATTGAGGTAAAGGATGACCTGGAAACGAATTGGGCCCAAATCGGGATTAGAATGTGAGATCTTGAATCTTACATGAGAAAGTGGGCCCAGATTGTAAGTGGAAAATTCACAGTCTCGAAAAATTCCGAGAAAATTACGAGAGCTCCGTAAATGTCTTTTATGGCCACAGTAAAAGTTTCGCGTTGATCGGACACCCGGATAGAGAGAACGGGCTTCGCTAGTGAATTCAAGTATAGTAGGACTTTTGGCAACCCAGAGAGGGTCCAAACTGAAAAGTTTAAGTACCAGGAGGTAAATTAAGTTAAACTGTGGCTGCCCGTCAAATTTGAGCGAAAACGGGCGAGAAACGGGCAAGAACGGACGAAAACGGGCGAAACTGGGCTTGGGCCCAAGTTTCGGGCGCCCGAAAGTGGGAACCGGGCGCCCGGAAAGTACTGTAGCAATAAAGCTTTTGTGGGCTGCAGCGAACCGGGCTGCACTGTAGCGAACCCGGTTCACTGTAGCAGCCCGGTCCGGTGGTGGGTGCGCCCGGAAGTTACTGTAGCGCGCCCGAATCCCGAGTTGGCACGGATCCCGAGGCAGTTGGCACGGATCCCGAGGTGTTGGCACGAATCCCGAGGCAGCGGGCGCGGATCCCGAGGCAGCAGGCGCGGATCCCGAGGCATGGGCGTGAATCCCTAGGCAAGCCTTTCCCGCGCGAGGCGCGGGGGCGCGCCGCCCGAGGCGCGCGTGGTAGCTGGGGAGCGCCACATGTCGCTTCGCCATTTGTCGTTCTGACCGAGGGCTGCAGGCGTGCGCGGGGAAGGCGCGCGGGCTCTGTAGCGGGTCAGCGGGGACAGGCCACGTGTCGGCCTCCCATTGGCCGGTCAGCGCGATGTGACGCGCTGACGCGACGCGACACTGCAGGCGGGCGTCAGGGCAGGCGTGGGTGCGGTCCACGTGGCGGCCCCTGATTGGCCGCCACGTTTCCGTGGTCGCGGTGCACGGGTCCAGGGACACGTGTCACGCTCGGGTTGGCCGAGCGTGGTGACGTGGCGCTGAGCTGGCGCGCCGTGGACCGTGGACCGCGTTGGGGGGCGGTTACTGTAGCCGCCCGAAAATTTTCGGGCGCCCGGAAATTGTGCCCGAAAGTCCGGAAACGGCCTATTTAGGCCCGAATTGCCCCTTTTTCTCCTTTTTCTCCCTGTTGGCTCCACCCGAGCGCACGGGGAGGGGTGGAAGGCGATTTTTGCCGGGGTTTTCGAGGACGCACGAGCGCGCCGTGGACTCCGTGGAGCGCACAAGATGTTCCAAAGAGCCTAGTGGACGCGTTGGACGACGCGACGATGTTGAGGTAGGTCCCGTATACCATTTTGCGGTATTTTTGCACAGTTTTAAGGTTTCCTTTTGGATTTTGGATTTGACCCCTGTCACGCCCCGGGTGTAAACCAGAACCCGGGCCCGTCTACAGATCCGCCGTGCACACGGTATTTCCCGTGTACACGAAGCGCCAAACCTGCTCAGATATAAGAGATAAAATAAAAGAGCAATAAAAACAGAGCTGAACTAAAACTAATACATCTCAGACTGAAGCTGGAAACAAAATACAATACATCTGTATAAATGATACATCTGTCTCTCCCAGCTCACCAAAATAAATACAACCTGCTAGCAAAAGCCAGCCCCAAATGTAAAAGTACAACGTCTGAGGAAACCTGGGTACACCAACAGTCCAGCTAACTCGCTCATCCTGCCTCGAGATCTACCTACTCAGCCGTCCTCTCTCCTCGACCCGCCGCTGAAAGCCCAGCAGCACCCGCAGAAAACACTGCAAAACAAGGAAGAAGAAAAAGAGGAAAGAAGAATGGGGGTGAGAACTACTAGTAAACCAGTAGCCTCCCCTAGTGGGTAAAACCTCAAACCCTGACACACCCACTAGGTCTACCAGAGGCAAAAAGGAAAAAAGAGTGGTAAGACATGAAACCGCTGAAAAAGGGAAATCTACCACTACTATGCCTCTAAAGTACAGTCCTAGACTGGAATAACTGTATGCAACAATAACCAACCGTCCCGGATGAACCCAATCTGTACCGCCCTCATCATCGGGCAAATAAGCCGCGCCGATGTGATAGCAAAATTCCTGCTGCCACCCTCATCATCGGGCAAATAAGCCGCGCCGATGTGATAGCAAAACTGTCCATAACTGTCTGGCCCCGGCCTCCGGAGGGGAACTCGAGGGGAGCGACCCACACGAGGAAAGCATCACCGGGCAATAACCGCGCCGGTGTGATAAAAGCATCACCGGGCAATAACCGCGCCGGTGTGATAAAAGCAGGATTGGATCACAACTATAAAGCCCCAGTGGAACACAACCCTCCACTAAAAGAAAACTGATTCCCAATCAGATGCACAAATAAATATTCGGTCAATCGCCCAAAATCCGCGATCGCCGCAATACCCCACAATCAACAACCAAGTCTAACAACCGACCTCCGGTCAACCGCCCAATATCCGCGGTCGCCGGAATAACCCACAATCACAATCATGTCCCACATCCGACATCTGGTCAATCGCCTACTATCCGCGGTTGCCACAAAGCCCTCTAGTCCATAATCATGCCCTATCACCGATGTCCTATAACCGACATCCGGTCAACCGCCCAATATCCGCGGTCGCCGCCAAAACCCATGATCCATATCCAGGCCCCGGCTACACTATCCCAAACCCCTGCTCAAACCCGAGCAACAAATACCACCTGACTAACGAAAGGAGAAAAGAAACAAACAAGGTTTCTCCTAAGTCAAGTTCCAGCATGAAAGTGTAGCGATAAAAGATGGCCTATCTAGATGTCCAAAATAAATATTCCAATCCACATGCAAGGTTAAACACTAACATTCCATCCATACCAACATGTATAAGTCCCAACCACTATCAGGTATCCACAATAGTAATTTCCATATGATAGGCTCACAATTTTATATCAGTTAAGCATGCATGTCCAAATAAAGGGATCACTCCAATATTCCTAGTGAGCATGTCAAAATAGAGGTAAACAACAACCACCCACCTCGATCGCTAATTCCAAGTCCAAATAGTGCTCTCGCCCAAACCGATAAGCCGCCGCGATCACTGTACAAAATTCCCAAAAGAAAATACATAATTAACATACAATGCTCACACAAAATCTGTCCCAAACACAACAGTCCAATGTTTCCCTGTTTTTACCTGCGAGAAGTGCCCGGAAAATTCCAAGAAAAATACTGTCATGATCCTCGCGACGAACCCGTCAAAACGACTACCTGAACGCTCAAATCCGAGTTTCCTACACTGAGAAACAAATCCGACAAGGAAACCACCCCGAAATAAACTGCTCTCAAAAACAGAACCACAAGGTTCTGTAAACAGGGATATTCACCTTCGGGGAAAAATTCAAAAAATTCCAAGAAAATTTGGGGATATTCCTCGTGATGTGTAGATGCAAAACGCCTTTTGAATCGCCCCAATCCGATGCCTGTGCGCGAAGATATCGCCAAAATACCACACCGCTGTCCCAAAACTCCGCCCCAGAAAATGAGGTCACAAGATGATCCGAAAAACCCATGAAAAGCTCGGAATGGGAAAAACTAGTAAACATGGGGAACGTATCCCTACCTGTCGTGAAGACGATGGCACAAGAATCACAGAAAAAGGTGCTCGGGTTAAGCCGGGGGACTCCTCGCACCAAAACGCGACGAAGAAGACCACAAACGAACGAGCGTCGCACCGCGCCGTAAAAATGCAAACCTCAGGATGCGTGCCGCCTAAAAATCCTAGAATCTGCAGATGGATCCGGCTCTGGGAGATGAAGATTTCTTGTGAAGGTTGCACAGTGAAAGGATGAACAGGGAAGAAGCTCTCCTCAGTTGAACTCGGCCTATTAATAGGCTGAAGGAAACAAATCCAAAATTACCCATTCTGTCCTATTTTCCGGGCGCTCCGGATTTCGGGCGGCTACAGTGTTGGGCCCGGCCCAACGCTGTGCGCGCCCGAAAGCCCCACGGGCCTCCACGTCGCCCACAAAACAGGCAACAACGGGAGCCACCACTCCCGCTGCGCCGCGTGGCCACCAGCGGACGTCGACACGTGGCGCGCACCCGGTCAGCGCTCGCCTGCCGCGCCCACGTGCTCGCCTGACGCGCCGCCTGGCACCCCTGCCAGGCACGGAACCCGAGGCACCCCGGTGCACCTCCGTGGACCCAGCCTCCATGAGCCCACCAACCGCAAGACGCCACATGTCCCGCCGGTCCATGCACCGCACCCGCCTGCTCCGTAGTCCAAGTCCACTAAACCGACCACTCCGACACTGCCACGTGTCCAGCCCCTGGTGCACGACGGCCCGTGGACCGCGCACCTGCCCGCGCGCCTGCCCGCGCGCTGCCCGCGCCCGCGCGCTGCCCGCGGCCGCTCCGCCGCCTGCCCGAGCCCGTCCGCCGTGCTCCGCCGCTGCCCGCCGCCGCCGCCGCTGCCCGCCGGCGGCCGGAAACACTGTTCCGGCATGAACAGTGACCGGTGCTCAAAAATAACAAGTGGGTAGTCCGTTTTAACCGTTTTCGCGCGCTGAATCCGAATTTGATGTCCATTTTGCCAAATTCCAACCCCAAAATTTGCCGATGGCATCCGAAAATGTCACGCCCCGAGTCCGCCAATTTGTACGGTTCGGGCACGCCAACAGACCCGCCAATCGGGTATGACCTTTCACTGCCCGAAAGGAACGGTAACATCCATAATAACACAACAAGTGTATGCGGAAGCTCAATATCAGAGTACTAAAAATCACTACTAATTTAAATTTTTGCAACAACTAAAGCGGAAATGGAAGCATGCAAGAGTGAACCAGAAACTAAAATTTATTA
>JAQNDB010000859.1:0-63837 GCA_029204045.2 Tillandsia leiboldiana
CCGTCTACATTATCACTAAGAGATCACTTCACTAATCCCTTATTGCTAGTTCCCATCGGAGTAGGAAAATCTTTAGAATCTTCTAATCGAATTTCTTTACCAATCCTTTGCATACTTGGATTGACATAGATGGATGCCTTAACCATTTGTTTCAATGCAATCCAAGAAAGATGGAAGTTCGCCAAGCATGACATATCAAATTCGCTTTCCATGGTTTATGGAAAGTTAGAAGCCTCATTATCCTTGTGCTCCAAAAACAATGTCATCGACATAGATTTGCGCAAAAATGAAGTTATTTTGATATATGCTTCAAAAAGAGAGTCCGATCTGCTTCCCCTCGAGTATAGCCCTTCTCCAAAAGGTGCTTTGTCAACCTTCATACCACGTCGACCCGGTGCTTGTTTTAAACCGTAAAGAGCCTTTTTCAAACGAAAAACATGGGTAGGTGTTTACAGTCTACAAAACCTTTCGGTTGAGCCACATAAACTTCCCCATTTTAAAAAAACCCATTTAAAAACGAGCTTTAACGTCCATTTGAAAGAGTTTTATTTAAAGTGACAAGCAATAGCGAATAAGCTACGAATGGACTCGAGTCTGTCAGGGGCGAAACGTTTCATCAAAGTTCTTATACCTCTATTTTGAGAGTAGCCTTGAGCAACTAAACGTGCTTTGTTCCTGAGCTGATGGTACCTCCTCATCTTTGTTCTGAAAATCCATTTAGTATCGATCCACATTGTGTTGCTTTGGAGGCGTGGTGGTTTCCCAGACTTTGTTGCGTTCAAAATGATGGAGCTCTTCCTGCATTGCTTCAATCCAGTAGTCATCCTGAAGAGCTTCATCGGAGTTCTTTGGTTCGATCATGGAAACGTAACAGCGAATCACAAACAAACGTCTCGAGTGTTTGATTCCTCTAGTGGGTCTCCAATGATATTTGATTCAGGATGTCCTTGAGATGCGTAACGTGTGATGTAATGGAGTACTCGGAGGTACATGAGAGGATTCCTGCACATCAGATAAACTGGAAGGAACCATTCGATGCATCATTAATATTTGGAAGTATTATCAGGAAAGATGCATTACAGGAGTATCATCATCAAGAGAGATATCGGGTAGATTTATCAGATGCAAAGTGGAAAGCTTTTCATCTACTTAACTGTATGGATTCTACAATCGTTTTAGATTCCAAGTTAAACTACCCGATATGCTCTATATTTGTAGCATAACCCATGAAAAAATTCCTTCTTCACTTCGAGAGTCAAATTTTCAAGATTTTCGCGGTCACGTAAAATGTAACACCGACTCCCAACGATGCGAAAATATTGATGTTGGATTTTCTCCAACACCATAGTTCATATGGTGTATTTAATGTTCCGGGCGCAAATAAACTCGATTAATCACATAGATTGCAGGTTCACAGCTTCAGCCCAAAAATGTAACGAAATTCCGGAGAAGCATAACAGTGCCATCTCTTGAACACCCTGTTTTTGCGCTCGACTACACCATTCTGTTGAGGTTGTATGTGTTGGGTTATATGTAATACGGCATCATAAATAGGGGAAAAAACACCTAGAGGGGGGTGAATAGGTGTAAACGTATAAACACTCAAAAAATCGTTGCGATAGAAACCCAATGCGGAAATAAAAATAATACGCAAGATTTTTACGTGGAAAACTCCATCACCGGAGTAAAAAAACCACGGGACCGATAACACGGCAGAAATCCACTAGAATTAAAACACGTACAAGGTGATTTACCGTACACACTTACGACTCAACCTTTTCCATATGCTCCTAGAGGATCTTCTCCGCTCGCCCACGACGCTTCCGAATCCACGATCTGCGCCCAACGCCGAATCCACGGCGTCCAACGTCGAATCCACGACGTCCGACCGAATCCACGATCTTCACCCAATAGCACCCTTCGAATCCACGAACGTGCCCTCGCTCCGAATCCACGAGAGCGGTTGAACCTTGAATCACAAGGACACGCGAATCCACGCGCCGATTTTTGGGGTAAATCGTTGTTTTTGGGTGGTGATGATCCGCCGAATACTTAGATCAAAGATAGATTGGAAATACCATCTAAGTATTATTAGTTTGATTTCAAACTCAAGATGTGAGTATGAAAACCTAGAATCAAACTAATCAATATAGATGAAGAAACATAGAGTGTTCTCTAATGATTTCCTTCTTCTTCTCTATATGTGGATCTAGAGAGCGTTAAAAGATGATCTCTGAAATGACGGCTATTTTTCTTTTTATCGGCTTACCCTAGAAAATGAATCATAGGGTTCTATTTATGAGGTTGAAACCCTAGGAAGGAGATAAGAATCAAAAACCTAACATTTCTGGAAATTTTACGGACGGCGATCCGGACGGACTAGCCTGTGATACGGATCGTCGTAACGAGGTCAGCAAGTTCCAGAACAACGAAGGTTCGGGATCCGGATCGAAGTGCATGATCCGGATCGTTCATACAGTTCACCAACATCAACGTTCGGGATCCGGATTGCGAAGCCTGATCCGGATCGTTCAAGGAAGTTGGGTAAACTCGTGTTCGGGATCCGGATCAAGAGAGGCTACGACCGGATTGAACTGGTGTATGAACGAACCCCTTCGGGATCCGGATCGAACAACCTGATCTGGATCCTGAACATGTCCCAAGTCCAGTTTTGATTTTTATGCAATGAAAGATTCTTCCAAGTGTTTCTACACTATAAGAAGTATTCGGATCACACAAAACTTTAGTTAAACATACCTGATCCTTTTGAATTCTTCTTTCTTGAGATGGAGTTAAATGATCCAACTTTCTTCACCTTCAATCTTCAAGACTTGAGACTTTCACGAAACTACGCCAACTCAAATTCCGTAACAATCTCCCCCTTTGGCGGTTTCGTGACAAAACACAGATCCACTCAAGAGACATTCAAAAAGATATTTTGTTGCTATCACCATACAACAAAAATTTACAATGGAGATCCAAAAATTTAAAACATGAGATAAACTCCTAAAACAGACTCTAGACTTAGACATCTGTACTCTCTGCACAAAGAAATCATTCTTGACAAAAAGAGATCGTTAGATACCTCAAGAATATTTAGCATACAAAACCTAGTACAGAGATAGAGTTTATCTGATCTTCATGACATTTGAGAATTCAGAAATGTAAGAGAATCATAGTCACAAAAACCAACATATCTTCTATGCAATTAAAAACCAAATGTCACAAAATGTTAGTCCAACATCAACTTGTTAGTCATATTACATGCCCAAATAGTTAGTCGAATAGTTAGTCGAGACATGCAAACAATCACAAGATAAAAACCAAAGTTGAAGTTGAAGTGATACTTACCTTGATGTATACAAAATTTTCATCAGCATTGTTCTTGATGTATACAAAATTTTCATCAGCATTGTTCATCATTGTACCTTGATGCAGTCATCCTTGTTCATCATTGTACCTTGATGTATACAAGATCACAATTTTCACAATGTCATTGTTCAAGTTCTCTAAACTCTCTCCCCCTTTTTGTCACAAACAAAGCCAAAAATTACCAAAAATTGAAGGAGAGTTAAAAATTTCAACGAAAATGTTCCGAAATTTAAGAACTAGAACTAAAAGTAAGTCCTAAAAACTGAAAAACCTGCACAAAAAGATTAAAAATCTGCAAAAGAATAAAAAGAAGGAATCAGTGATCAGATTCGGAGTCTTCAGAGCTCGTGCAGCCTATCTTTTTCAAAATTTGTTTAAGCATTCCCGAAATCGTAGAGCATTCTTGTTTCATCTGCTGTATGTCCTTGGACATCTTTCCGAGTTCTAGAGCCATTTTTTCTTGTTTTTGGTTGAAGGGAGACTCCAAGTTCCCTTTTTGGTCAATTTTTCTGGAATTTGAAGACCGTTGTGTGACGATTGACGGGGCAGTCTTACCTTCATTCCGAGGAGATCTTCTTGGCAAAGAGTGTGAGTTGTAAGGAGGTTCATTGCTTGGAGTTGAAGAACTTGAGTTTGAAAGCTTCCAAGAAGGATGAAATCTAGAGAGAGAGGCTCTGGAAACTTTGGAACAAAAGATTGGAGTAAAAGAAATCAAAACCCTTTTGTTCTTTATAAACCCTAGCCGCGATCCGGATCATCCCATGCTTGCGATCCGGATCGGCTACCCGCAGTGAGAAACTGCGTTCGGGATCCGGATCGGCAGATACAATCCGGATCGTCAGCCCGCAGAAGAAATCCTGCGTTCGGGATCCGGATCATCTTGCCCGATCCGGATCGGCTCCAACTTTTTCTTTAGAAAATTTCAGAGAAATTCAAGAAAAACTAGAAAAAGATTGTAAGCACAAATGTGTATCAACTTTAAACAAAAATCATCGTTTCATACAATAAGAATTAGATTATGCCAAATCTATCAATAATATCCAAAAATGAAACGAGAATTTACAAGAATTAAATCCCTTAAAGTTGAACACTTTCAATCACATCTAACTTGATCTTATGAGTAATGCCTTTATCAAATCATCAATTCAGTAAAGAAAATGAAATACAAAGATCAATAGATGTTTGAAACCCAAATATAGTAGATAATGTATCTAGACAATCTGTTGAAGAGAGTGGCTCTTTGAGCATCTTTCTTTTAAAAACCCACCTTATACCAACCTTGAAATTTGACGAAGTCAAGTATTTCAACATGCATTTTACTTAATCAAAAAAAATTTGAACAACCATGCTTGGTATACATGTGGTAGCTGCACACAATACTCGGACAACCGAGGTGGTAGCTCTTTCCTCCATGTGGTGGTAGTTTTCACACTCCTCATTGGGATGTAACTCTTTCCACATCTTTTGAGCATTTTACTTTTTCTATGACTCCCCCTCAATTGGCTATCAATTATTTAAGATATAAAGTATTCAACCAAATATTGATCTCGATTTCATACTCGACTAAGCAGTCAAATAAGATAATGACTATACCAAGAGATCATTGAGAGAGAGAAATTGACTTTGATCACTTAGAAGATGATTTAATTAACATAAATGATCATTGCAACAGTGAAATATTATGATGGCAAAAGCATAATAAATTTCTAAATGTGCGAAAAGATGCAATTAAAGTCAATTATGATCTATGCTTAATTAATGTCCTATGTACATAGATAATGAACAAAACAAAACAAATACAAAACCTATCCTAAGCAAAGGTTTCAAAAAGAAGTTTATTTCAAGGAAAGCATTCCAATTGCTTTTCGTAAATGAATAAAACGTTTTTGATCCAAAGGTTTTGTTAAAAAGTCAGCCAATTGATCCTCAGTTGAAATATATGAAAGTTGAAGAGTATTTGATTCAACTAGCTCTCTAAGAAAATGATATCTAAGTTCAATATGTTTGTTCTAGAGTGCAACACAGGGTTTTTAGAAATGTTAATAGCACTTGTGTTGTCACATAGAATTGTTACCGAAGATGCTGAAATGCGGAAGTCGCTCAATACGCTTTTCATCCAAATGAGTTGAGTTGAGCAACTTCCAGCTGAAATGTATTCCGCTTCGGCAGTCGAGAGTGCTATGCAATTCTGCTTTTTACTGTGCCATGCAACAAGGCAATGGCCAAGATAGAAGCATGCACCACTCGTGCTTTTCCGATCATCCACTGATCCTGCCCAATCGGCATCTGAGTATCCAACAATATCCAAACTTGTTCCCATAGGATACCAAATTCCGAAATTAATTGATCCTTTGATATACCGGATGATCCTTTTCACCGCTTTCAGGTGAACCTCCTTTGGTGCAGATTGATATCTCGCGCAGATCCCAACACTAAAGGATATATCCGGGCGACTAGCCGTGAGGTAAAGTAGACTTCCAATCATACTTCTATACAGTTTCTCGTCTACATTCTCACTATATGATTCACTTCCAAGTCCCTTGTGGCTAGTTCCCATTGGAGTCGGAAAATCTTTACAATTTTCTAGATCAAACTTTTTGACCAACTCCATTGCATACTTGGATTGACTCAAGTGAATACCTTCATCATTTTGTTTAATTTGCAATCCAAGGAAATAAGTCAATTCGCCCATCATGGACATCTCAAATTCGCTTTCCATGGTCTCCGCGAATTTAGAAGCATCATTATCTCTTGTTGCGCCAAATACGATGTCATCGACATAGATTTGTGCTACAATGAAATTGTTTTGATAATGCTTCACAAAGAGAGTCCTGTCAGCTCCCCCTCGAGTATAGCCCTTCTCCAAAAGGTGCTTTGCTAACCTTTCGTACCATGCTCGCGGTGCTTGTTTCAGACCGTAAAGAGTTTTTTTCAAACGAAAAACATGGTTAGGTTGTTTATGATCTACAAAACCTTTCGGTTGAGCCACATAAACTTCCTCATTTAAAAACCCATTTAGAAATGCGCTCTTAACGTCCATTTGAAATAATTTGATTTTAAAATGACAAGCAATAGCAAACAGTATACGAATGGACTCGAGTCTAGCTACAGGGGCGAAAGTTTCATCAAAGTCTATACCTTCTACTTGAGAGTAGCCTTGAGCAACTAATCGTGCCTTGTTCCTGATGATAGTACCATCCTCATTCTTCTTGTTCTTGAAGATCCATTTGGTACCTATCACATTATGTTGCTTTGGAGGCTTCGTTAATTCCCAGACTTTGTTTCGCTCAAATTGATGGAGCTCTTCCTGCATTGCTTTAATCCAGTAGTCATCCTGAAGAGCTTCATCTATATTCTTTGGTTCGATTAAAGATACGTAGCAAGCGAATCCACAAACCAACTGCCTCCGAGTTCTAACTCCTTCTTGTGGATCTCCAATGATGTTCGATTCCGGATGATCCTTGGAGATTCGTAACGTTTGTTGAAACGGAGTACTCGGAGGTACACGAGATGATTCCTGCACATCAGATAGACTAGAAGAACCATTAGATGCATCATTAATATTGGAAGTATTATCATGAGAAGATGCACTAGCAGGAGAATCATCATCTAGAGAGATATCGAGGGTAGATTTTCCAGATCCAAAGTGAGAAGTTTCATCTACTTTAACATTTATAGATTCTACGATCGTCTTAGATTCGATGTTAAATACTCGATATGCTCTGCTATTCGTAGAATAACCCAAAAAGATCCCTTCATCACTTCGAGAGTCAAACTTTCCAAGATTTTCACGGTCACGTAAAATGTAACATCGACTCCCGAAGATACGAAAGTATTTGATATCCGGTTTTCTACTAAACCACAGCTCATATGGTGTATTTAAGGTTCCTGGGCGCAAATACACTCTATTAATGACATAGACAGCGGTGTTCACGGCTTCAGCCCAAAAATGTAGCGGTAAATTCCGGCTATGAAGCATCACACGCGCCATCTCTTGAACAACCCTGTTTTTGCGCTCAACAACACCATTCTGCTGAGGTGTATAGGGTGCCGAGAATTCATGTTTAATGCCATTTGAAGTGCAAAAATCAATGAATTTTGAATTTATGAATTCTCCACCTCTATCACTTCTAACACGAATGATCTTTTCATTCTTTTCAATCATAATACGATGGCAAATCTCATGAAAAGAGTCAAACGTATCAGCTTTCTCTTTTAAAAATGCTACCCAAGAAAACCTAGAGAAATCATCAACCAATAAAAGAATGTACCATTTACCTCCCAAAGATGGTTGACGGGTCGGCCCCATTAAATCCATGTGCAAAAGTTCCAAGGGCCGTTTTGTACCAACGTGGTTCAAGTTCTTGTGTGCAGTCCTAAACTGTTTTCCCTTTTGGCAACCACCACACACAACATTTTGTTTAAATAAAAGTTTTGGAACCCCCTTGACCACGTCCTTGTTTGAAATTCTAGTAAGTTCCTTAAAATTTAAGTGACCTAGCCTTTCATGCCAAAGAGTTTCATTATTCAAAGCGGCTAAGTTACAATTTTCAGAAAATTTATTAGGAACAACATAACAATTGTTTTCAGATCTAACCCCTTTTAAAAAGAAGACATGGTCCTTATCAGTTACAACACATTCAACAGATGAAAAGTTAACTGAAAAAACCATTGTCGCAAAGTTGACTTATGCTTATGAGGTTAGTCTTAAGGCCATCAACAAATAAGACGTTTTCCAAAATCGGGCCATCTGGAATAGCTACCGTCCCTTTTCCAACAATTTTGGAAGATCGACCGTCTCCGAAAACAACGTGTCCTCCGGAGATTTTCTCAAGATTTTGAAAACTATTTTTGTCACCGGTCATGTGACGGGAACACCCGCTATCCAGATACCAAGACGAACTATCATATGCATGCAAGGAAACATTGGAAACAAGACAAGGGAAAATTTCACCTTTGCGCATCCAAACCCTTTTGGAGTGCGTCGGTAATGGTCGTGAAGTTATATGCCTAGGTGAAGGTGTCTTGTTATAGTGATTGTTGTTCCTTGATGAAATCGTCTTGCGCGATGAACTACCAAGTCTCTTTTCATTTGAAAAGTTTTGCTTTGATTTTCGGGGAGGAGCCTTTTTGGTAGTTGTTGCAAGAGGTCCTTGAGATGAGCGTTCGACTCCCGTCTTGCAATATCTTCTTATGTGCCCTGAAACACCACAACGAAAACATACCTTAGATCTTGACGATCCCAAAGAAGATGAAGTAGGTTTGTTGTCGTTGTTTGTCTTGAATTCCGGTGTCGGAGGAGGAGATACCGACTGAGGCACAAAAACTGTCCCACTCGAACTTGGACTGTTTCCAGTTTGAGTGTATCCGAGGCCGAACCGATTTGATTGACCAAGACCAAGAAGTCTATCCAACTTACTCCTTCCTGAAGAGAATCGCTGTAAGTCATTCTTGAGTTGGAAAATGGTCTTTGTCATTTCCAGGTTATCGTGTCGAGCCTCGTTGTAGAGCTTTGAGAAGTGATTCACGTTATCCACCAGATTTGTATGTTCCTTCTCAAGTTGCTCATTGGACTCTTGAAGGGAAACATTTGCATTTATCAGGTTTTCCCTTTCCACTTCAAGAGCGTTTGAGAGAGAAGTCGCTCTTTTTGCTTCTTCTTCGAGATCATGCACTCTCCCTCTCAAACTCTTGTTTTGCTTAGCCACTTTCTTTGAATCCCTCAAAAGTCTGTGGTAGGCTAGAGCAAAATCTTCACCTTCCGAATCATCCGATTCGTTGTCCGTTACAATCTTCTCAACAGTGGAGTTGGACAACGACTCGGATGTACTTGCCATAAAGCACATGAATGGTGAAGATACGGACGCGTGGAATGCGGTGGAGCTCTTTTCTTCATCACTCGAAGACGACTCATTTGACGTTGAGTTGTCATCCCAAGTGACGACTTGCATCGCCTTCTTCTTTGCCGGATACTTGTTAGGACACTCCGTTGCAATGTGGCCGTAGCCTCGACATTTGAAGCATTGTAGTTGTCCCTCTGAACTTTTCTTATCCTTTGAGAAGTTCTCTTGCTTTCTTGACTTGTAACTTGCAGTACCCTTGCCTTTGTTCGACTTTCCGAAGGATGGAGATTTGCTTGAATTACCCCTTCGAAAGTTGCGGCGAAACTTCCTTGTCAAAAGAGCGAGCTGCTTCTCAAATTCCTCCATAGAAAGGTTCTCGTCATCGTCTGAGGAGGATGTATCCGCGTCTTCTTCCTTAGTTGTTTTCAACGCATAACCTGAAGACTTAGAAGTGGATGCCTTTCCAGAAGAATTGTTAGTAGTAAATGTCATTTCATAAGTTTGTAATGAACCAACTAATTCTTCTACACGTATTTCGTCCGGGTGTTTAATAGTTTCAATGGCAGTAACCTTTGGGCGAAATCGTTCAGGAAGAGTTCTTAAGATCTTTCTTACAATCTTAAATTCTGGAATCTTCTCTCCCAGATTAGCACATGAGTTTACGATGTCTTGCAATCGTGTATAGTAGTCCGTGAAAGATTCATTTTCTGCCATTAAGATAGAGTCAAACTTGCTCGTAAGCATTTGCAGTTTCTGAATCTTCACGAGGTTAGTTCCCTCATGTGTAACCTGAAGAACATCCCAGATTTCTTTCGCAGTCTCACATGCCGAGACGCGAGAGAATTCAGTTTGAGATAAGGCATTAAAAATAGCATTAATTCCCTTGCCATTGTAAGAAGATGAATCTAACTCTTCCTTGGTCCATTTCGACCTAGGTTTTAAGGTGCGAACATCACCAATAAATTCAGTTGGATTAGACCATCCTAATTCAATTGATTGCCACACCCGTTCGTCGATGGAAATTAAAAAGGCTTTCATCCGTACTTTCCAGTACGCATAATTTGTTCCATCGAAGAACGGGGGTCGGTTGATGTTTCCACCTTCAACCATTGTTTACAACCCTATTCCCGCTCTGATACCACTTGTTGGGTTATATGTAATACGGATCTAAATAGGGGAAAAAACACCTAGAGGGGGGTGAATAGGTGTAAACGTATAAACACTAAAAAAATCGTTGCGATAGAAACCCAATGCGGAAATAAAAATAATACGCAAGATTTTTACGTGGAAAACTCCATCACCGGAGTAAAAAACCACGGGACCGATAACACGGCAGAAATCCACTAGAATTAAAACACGTACAAGGTGATTTACCGTACACACTTACGACTCAACCTTTTCCATACGCTCCTAGAGGATCTTCTCCGCTCGCTCCACGACGCTTCTCGAATCCACGATCTGCGCCCAACGCCGAATCCACGACGTCCAACGTCGAATCCACGACGTCCGACCGAATCCACGATCTTCACCCAATAGCACCCTTCGAATCCACGAACGTGCCTCGCTCCGAATCCACGAGAGCGGTTGAACCTTGAATCCACAAGGACACGCGAATCCACGCGCCGATTTTTGGGGTAAATCGTTGTTTTTGGGTGGTGATGATCCGCCGAATACTTAGATCAAAGATAGATTGGAAATACCATCTAAGTATTCATTAGTTTGATTCAACTCAAGATGTGAGTATGAAAACCTAGAATCAAACTAATCAATATAGATGAAGAAACATAGAGTGTTCTCTAATGATTTCCTTTCTTCTCTATATGTGGATCTAGAGCCGTAAAAGATGATCTCTGAAAATGACGGCTATTTTTCTTTTTATCGGCTTACCCTAGAAAATGAATCATAGGGTCTATTTATAGGTTAGAAACCCTAGGAAGGAGATAAGAATCAAAAACCTAACATTTCTGGAAATTTTACGGACGGCGATCCGGATCGGACTAGCTGTGATCCGGATCGTCGTAACGAGTCAGCCAGTTCCAGAAAAACGAAGGTTCGGGATCCGGATCGAAGTGCATGATCCGGATCGTTCATACAGTTCACCAAACATCAACGTTCGGGATCCGGATTGCGAAACCTGATCCGGATCGTTCAAGGAAGTTGGTAAACTCAGTGTTCGGGATCCGGATCAAGAGAGGCTACGATCCGGATTGAACTGGTGTATGAACGAACCACCTTCGGGATCCGGATCGAACAACCTGATCCGGATCCTGAACATGTCCCAAGTCCAGTTTTTGATTTTTATGCAATGAAAGATTCTTCCAAGTGTTTCTACACTATAAGAAGTATTCGGATCACACAAAAACTTTAGTTAAACATACCTGATCCTTTTGAATTCTTCTTTCTTGAGATTGAGTTAAATGATCCAACTTTCTTCACCTTCAATCTTCAAGACTTGAGACTTTCACGAAACTACGCCAACTCAAATTCCGTAACATATAGGGTGCTGAGAATTCATGCTTAATGCCATTGGAAGTGCAAAAGTCAATGAATTTTGAATTTATGAATTCTCCACCTCTATCACTTCTAACACGAATGATCTTTTCATTCTTTTCAGTCATAATACGAAGGCAAATCTCGTGAAAAGAATCAAAAGTATCAGCTTTCTCTTTTAAAAATGCTACCCATGAGTATCTAGAGAAATCATCAACCAATAAGAAAATATACCATTTACCTCCCAAGGATGGTTGACGTGTCGGCCCCATAAGATCCATATGCAATAATTCCAAGGGCCGTTTGGTACCGACGTGATTCAAGTTCTTGTGTGCGCTCCTAGACTGTTTTCCCTTTTGACAACCACCACACACAATGTTTTGTTTAAGTGAAAGTTTAGGAACCCCCTTGACCACGTCTTTGTTTGAAATTCTAGCAAGTTCCTTAAAATTTATGTGACCTAGCCTTTCATGCCAAAGTGTTTCATTATTCAAAGAGGCTAAGTTACAATTTTCAGAAATATTATTGGGAACAACATAACAATTGTTTTCAGATCTAACCCCTTTTAAAAAGAAAACATGGTCCTTATCAGTTACAATGCATTCGACAGATAAAAAATTAACTGAAAAACCATTGTCACAAAGTTGACTGATACTTATGAGGTTAGTCTTAAGGCCTTCAACAAATAACACATTATTTAGAATCGGGCCATTTGGAATAGCTACTGTTCCTTTTCCAACAATTTTGGAATACTGACCGTCTCCGAAAACTACAAGTCCTCAGGAGATTTTCTCAAAATTTTGAAAACAGTTTTTGTCACCGGTCACGTGACGGGAACAACCGCTATCCAGATACCAAGACGAATTATCATATGCATGCAAGGAAATATTTGTAACAAGACAAGGGAAGACTTCACCTTTGTGTACCCAAACCTTTCGAGTTTTGGTGTACGTCGGAAATGATTGTGAAGTTGATACCTTTGGTGAAAGCGTCTTGAATGATCCATCGCTTTTCCTTGACGTCGTCGTCTTGTTTGATGAACTACCGAGGCTCTTTTCCTTCGAATAATTTGCATTTGATTTCCGAGGAATTGCCCTTTTGGTAGTCATTGCAAGAGGTGCTTGAGTTGAGCGTTTGGCTCCCATCTTGCAATTTCTTCTTATGTGCCCTGCAATACCACAACGAAAACATACCTTGATGCTTGACGATTCCGAAGAGGGGAAAGTAGGTTTGTTGTCGTTGTTTGTCGTCAAGTCTGGTGTCGGAGGAGGAGATACCGACTGGGGCACAAAGACTGTCCCAACCGAACTAAAATTGTCTTTAGTTCGATTGTATCCGAGGCCGAACTTGTTTGATTGACCAAGACCAAGAAGCTTATCCAACTTACTCCTTCCTGATGAAAATCGCTGTAAGTCATCCTTGAGTTGGAGAATGGTCTCTGTCATTTCCAATTTTTCCTGTCGAGCCTCGCCGTTGAGCTTCAAGAAGTAATTCGCTTTGTTCACCATATCTTCTTAATTCTTCTCGAATTGCTCATTGGACTTTTGAAGTGAAGCATTTGCTTTTATCAGATTATCCCTTTCCACTTCAAGATCGGTCGAGAGAGAAGTTACCCTTTTTACTTCTTCTTCGAGATCCTGCAATCTCCCTCTCAACCCCTTGTTTTGCTTAGCCAGTTTCTTTGAATCCCTCAAAAGTCTGTGATAGGCTAGAGCAAAGTCTTCACCTTCTGAGTTATCCGATTCATCGTCCGTTGCAATCTTTTCAACAGTGGAGTTGGACAATGACTCGGATGTATTAGCCATTAAGCACATGAAGGGTGAAGATGTGGACGCGTGGAACGCTGTTGCGTTATCTTCTTCATCACTTGACGATGACTCATTTGACGATGAGGTGTCATCCCAAGTGACGGCTTGCATCGCTTTCTTCTTTGACGGATTCTTATTAGGACACTCCGTTGAGATATGGCCGTACCCTCGGCACTTGAAGCATTGGACTTGTCCTTCTGAGCTTTTCTTATCCTTAGAAAAACCCTCTTGCTTTCTTGGTTTGAAACTTGAAGAACCTTTGCCTTTCTTCGACTTTACGAAGGATGGAGTTTTGCTTGAGTTACCCCTTCGAAAGTTTCGGCGAAATCTTCTTGTCAAGAGAGCAAGCTGCTTCTCAAAGTCCTCCATAGATAAATTCTCGTCATCGCTTGAGGAGGATGAATCCGCGTCTTCTTCTTTTGTAGTTTTCAAAGCAAAACCTGAAGACTTAGAAGAGGATGCCTTTCCAGAAGAATAGTTAGTAGGAAAAGTCATTTCATAAGTTTGTAATGAACCAACTAATTCTTCTACACGGATTTCGTCCGGGTGTTTAATAGTTTCAATGGCTGTAACCTTGGAACGAAATCTTTCAGGAAGAGTTCTTAATATTTTTCTTACAATTTTAAATTCTGGAATCTTCTCTCCCAAGTTAGCACATGTGTTTACGATGTCTTGCAATCGTGTATAGTAATCTGTGAAAGATTCATTTTCTGCCATGAAAATGGAGTCAAACTTGCTCGTAAGCATTTGCAGTTTCTGAATCTTCACAAGGTTAGTTCCCTCATGCGTAACTTGAAGAACATCCCAGATTTCTTTCGCGCTCTCACATGCCGAGACGCGAGAGAACTCTGTTTGCGACAAAGCATTAAATAAAGCATTAATCCCTTTGCCATTGTAAGAAGAAGAATCTATCTCTTCCTTGGTCCATTTCAACCTAGGTTTGATGGTGCGAACATCAGCAAGAATTTCAGTTGGATTAGACCATCCTAATTCAATTGATTGCCACACCCGTTCATCGATGGAAATTAAAAAGGCTTTCATCCGTACTTTCCAGTACGCATAATTTGTTCCATCGAAGAACGGAGGTCTGTTGATGTCTCCACCTTCAACCATTGTTTACAACCCTATTCCCTCTCTGATACCACTTGTTGGGTTATGTATAATTGGATCTAAATAGGGGGAAAAACACCTAGATGGGGGTGAATAGGTGTAAACAATAAACACTCAAAAATCTTTGCGATATAAAACCCAATGCGGAAAAATAAATAACACGCAGGGATTTTTACGTGGAAAACTCCAAACCGGAGTAAAAAACCACGGGACCGATAACACGGTGAAATCCACTAGAATTAAACACGTACAAGGTGATATACCGTACTCACAGACGACTCAACCTTTTCCATACGCTCCTAGTTGATCTTCTCCGCTCGCTCCACGACGCTTCTCGAATCCACGATCTGCGTCCAACGCCGAATCCACGACGTCCGACCGAATCCACGGTCTTCACCCAGTAGCACGCTTCGAATCCACGAACGTACCTCGCTCCGAATCCACGAGAGCGGTAGCACCTTGAATCCCCAAGGCCACGCGAGTCCACGCGCCGATTTTTGGGAAATCGTTGTTTTTGGGTGGTGATGATCCGCCGAATACTTAGATTAGAAATAGATCGGAAATACCATCTAAGTATTCATTGATTTGATTCGACTCAAAATGTGAGTATGAAAACCTAGAATCAAATCAATCAATATAGATGAAGAAACATAAGATTAAATCTATTGATTTCCTTTCTTCTCTATATGTGGATCTATCTATTTTGGTCGTCTTTTTCCCTTTTTCGTGGTTACCCTAAAAGATGAATTAAAGGGTCTATATATAGGTTAGAAACCATTGGAAGAGGATCAGAATCAAAAACTAACCTTTTCTGGAATTTTTCAGGACGGCGATCCGGATCGGATTTCGGCGATCCGGATTGCAGTAGCGAGATAGACAGTTTCCAGAAAAATAAAGGTTCGGGATCCGGATCGAAGTGCCTGATCCGGATCGTTCATACAATTCACCAAACACCAACGTTCGGGATCCGGATTGAAAAGCCTGATCCGGATCGTTCAAATAAAATGGTAAAACCAGTGTTCGGGATCCGGATCAAAGGAGGCTATGATCCGGATTGAACTTGTGTATGAACGAACACCCTTCGGGATCCGGATTGGAAAGTCTGATCCGGATCATGAACATGTCCCATGTCCAGTTTTTGATTTTTATGCAATTAGAAATTCATCCAAGTGTTTCTACACTAAAAGAAGTATTCGGATCACCAAAAATAATTAGTTAAACATACCTGATCCTTTTGAATTCTTCTTTCTTGAGATTGAGTTAAATGATCCAACTTTCTTTATCTTCAATCTTCAAGACTTAACCGAATTCACGAAATACGCCAACTCAAATTCCGTAAAAGCACTATCATTTTGGGACTTGACTTAGGAGAAACCATGTTTGTTTCCTTTTCTCCTTCTTATTTAGACCTTTGAGTCTGGTTGCTCGGGTTCGAGCAGGGGTTTGGGATAGTGTAGCGGGGACCTTAGGGTCGGTGACAGGTTGTGTTTGATTATGGGTTGTGGGGTATTGCGGCTACCGCGGATAGTAGGCGGTTGACCGGATACGGATTATTTTACCCGATTTTTGGATTGGGGGTTATTGCGGCTACCGCGGATAGTAGGCGGCTGACCGGATGTCGGATGTGGGACATGATTGTGATTGTGTGTTATTCTGGCGACTGCGGATATTGGGCGGTTGACCGGAGGTCGGTTGTGAGACCTGGTCGTGGATTTTGGGGTATTGCGGCAATCGCGGATATTGGGCGATTAACCGGATGGTTATTTATGCATCAGATTGGGAATCAGTTTTCTTTTAGTGGAGGGTTGTGTTCCACTGGGGCCTTATAGTTGTGATCCTGTCCTGCTTTTGATACTTATCACACCGGCGCGGTTATTGCCCGGTGATGCTTTCCTCGTGTGGGTCGCTCCCCTCGAGTTCCCCTCCGGAGGCTGGGGCCAGACAGTTATTGACAGTTTTGCTATCACATCGGCGCGGCTTATTTGCCCGATGATGAGGGCGGCAGCACGAGTTTTGCTATCACATCGGCGCGGCTTACTTGCCCGATGATGAGGGCGGTACAGATTGAGTTCATCTGGGACGGTTGGTTACTGTTGCATACGGTTATTCCAGTCTAGGACTGCATTTTAGAGGCATAGTAGTGATAGTTTCCTTTCTTCAGCAGTCATTATTGCTTACCACACTTCTTTCCTTTTTGCCTCTGGTAGACCTAGTGGGTGTGTCAGAGTTTGAGGTTTTACCCACTAGGGGAGGCTACTGGTTTACTAGTAATTCTCACCCCCATTCTTCTTTCCTTTTTTTCCTCTCCCTTGTTTTGCAATGTCTTCTGTGGGTGCTGCTGGGCTTTCAGCGGCGGGTCGAGGAGAGAGGACGGCTGAGTAGATAGATCTCGAGGCAGGATGAGCGAGTTAGCTGGACTGTTGGTGTACCCATGTTTCCTCAGACGGTTGTACTTTTACTTTTGGGACTGGCTTTTGCTAGCAGGTTGTATTTATTTTTGGTCAGCTGGGAGGGACTGATGTATCATTTATACAGAAGTATTGTATTTTATTTCCAGCTTCAGTCTGAGATGTATTAGTTTTAGTTCAGCTCTGTTTTTATTGCTCTATTATTATTATTATCTCTTATATCTGAGCAGGTTATTGGCGCTTCGTGTACGCGGGAAATACCGTGTGCACGGCGGATCTGTAGACGGGCCCGGGTTCTGGTTTACACCCAGGGCGTGACAATAATCCTTCGGGATAATTCTTTAAAGATAATTCCTTAAAGATAATCCCTTATTTCCTTGGAACGCGTGCAAAATCACTTACACGGATTTCGGTGCACCCCCTGGCTGTTGCGATCCTTTCCGCCCCTTTTCTGGGAGTTCCGTAAGTCGGAATCTGGATCCGATCGCACCGCCGTTCTCCGCTTTCCGAGCTCTATCGCAGAAAAATACCCGCACCTCGAGATTACCCACCTAAGTAACCTCGTTAGTTTAAAAACTCCAAACGGAACTTTATTAGAAGGAGGTAAAAATGTTACCAAAAATCTATGATATTACAGCTTCATCCAAATCCGTTGCCCCCCCCCCCCCCCCCCCAAGCACTGGGCATCGAATCGAGCGGTAAACCTCTAGACCAAATAGTGACACTCCCTACTAGGAGAATTCTAAGCTCTAGGTCCGCTCAACAATGACCTCCATGTATAGTAGACTATCCATTCGAAGCCTAAAGGGTCGGAAGACGACAAGCAACGAAAAATAGCGTGAAGAACCTTATCAAAAAGTTGCCTAGGTTCACTAAACGCACTCGAGGGATCATGCGCCAACCCACCAGTAGGACAACCTAACCGACCCGCTTGTGCAGAACACCGGAACTCGACCCAGGGCCATCTGGCACCACCCAGCGTCAAAAGCTAAACCCCCCAGTAAGAAGTCGCCACTTATGCACACTTGTGCGAAGCGAGACACGGCCTCTCTAAGTGAAATCGAGCCCTAACCGAAAAGATTTACTAGCCCCGGTGGTCTCCCTTTTTAACCCAAAGGAGCACCCCGAGACCCCATCACGATGATTTCTACAACCATCGCAGTGTCTACGGTAAAAGGCCGAACTATGGGTAACAACCATAGGGGAAGAATCCTCATTCCCACCCATACCTTGCCCAAGCTGCAAAAGAATCGGCCGACTATCTGCTGTAACCTAAAACCAGTAGACCTAGAAGGTACAAATTTCGACAAGAGACTACCCAGTTACTCATGACCGAGAAAACGGCCGACACACTAACAAACACCGGCGGATTACACTACCACCAGTCGTCGTTACTAACGACGACCAGAACGTCGGCAGAGGAAGGGGTTCGGAAAAACAAAAGCCAGCGTAACGATCTGCTGTGTCAACAGCCGCACCAAGTGGATGAACATCGTCAGTGGGCCCACCGTGTCCTGTGCTGGTTGCTTAATCCGTTGATTCCCAGCAACCATCAAGACCCCGGTGGCAGCCGGCCTCGACCCCAGCCTCCTAACCAACACGACTACCCAAGCACAACAACCGTACTAAGCCGAGAAACAATACTCAGCAGTCCGGCACTCTCGCACCTCTACGCACCTATACCCTGATCATTTCATTAGCTAGTAGCCAGTGGTGATGTACTTATGTGGATGTTGAACAGCGACTACTGTGGTTAAAGTTTTTTTGTTTTGGTACCATCTTAATCTATCACGCCGCGGGGGTTTAAACGCGCGGAAGGATAGCCACCGATGCTCCCCGAAACTTACATATATTTTTTTTGAAACCAATCTCCCCCGGTGCTTGCCCAGACCCGCCACATACACAAATTCACTCTGCAAACGGGCAGAGTCTCCTTTGTATTTGCACGGCGTCCTGACTACAAAGTCCATATCATCATACGTTTAACCATACTAGATCGATTACCAAATACATACAATCATTTCCTAAAAACATACAGCTAATCTCCACGAGTAATAAAGAGGCCGACTATTTTTGAAAGGATAAAACCAAAGGGTTTTGAAAGCGATGCCCACTCGACATCAGGTTTTATAAAACTATTTTCGAAACCACATAAATCCACATAATTTGAAAGTGGTGCCCACACGGCACCCATATTTTTAAAATAGTTTTCACAACAGTTTCCTTGTTTCTTGTTTGTAGTTTGAAAGTGGCCAAGTAAAGAAGTAAGAACAAAACACCCATCCAAAAGAGTTATCGAATAGCCCAACATCCACATCGATCCCACCGGGGTATCGCGATCCACGACTAGCTACAATGAGTAATGAAAATGAACAAGGAAAGTAAAATACTCAGGATCTGTAGCCTCTAAGGGCCAGAGGATCGCTCATGCGGCCTCACCAACGCCCTAGCACTCACCCCTGGACGAACCTGTCACGGAGTGAGAAGTCAGTGACTAGAAATAACACAAAATGCAAAAAGGGCTAAAAGTAAGGCAAACCACAGTAACCAGAGCAACCGCCCTCCTCAATGTACAACCGACAGTGACAAAACCCTGTACCAATCAAAACCGGGCACCTTTCCCGTCAACCACACCGAGCACCTATCTCGGAAACCCCGCCGAGCACCTGCCTCGGCCACCGAGCACCTGCCTCGGCATCACCGCTCACACCCCCCACCCACGAGGGCCCCCATTACGTCACCATCATGTGGGGTACACGGGTCAACGTACCACTTTTCTGGAAAAACACACCCTTGCGGTGGGCAAACCGTCGGTGTGCGTGTAGCAATCACGAGCGTCATAATCGAAAGTGTGAGGTCCCGGAATCCCCCGCGTAGGATTTGTTGGTTGTTGGGAGCCTTTGTGCGCGCGTCGGGCCCAAGGAATGAATTTGTGATGCAATTTGGGATTTAGTTGCATCACTGGAGGCCTGCGTGATGTGTCGGTGGTGTTTGCGCGCATTTTGGACACAAGTGTTGGACTTCGTGCTTAAAAGGAGACCCCGTGGGAATTTGTATGACCCGTCGGGTGTTTAGAAGTGGTTTCGCGCGATCCAGATGTCAAAATTGGACTCCGGGCGAAGTTTGGATAAGAGTTTACCTCTCCGGTCGCCTTCGGGAATTTTTAGAGTTGGAATTGGGCAAATCGGACTTTAAAAATGGACTCGGCGCGAAAATCGGATCGAGTGGACTATCCGGGGGCATTCGACAAATTTTCGGGTGAGAATTTGGAGAAATGGACATCGTTTTTGGATTCAGCGCGCGAAATCGCTAAGAATGGACTATTTACTTGTTGGTTTTGGAGCCCTGTTGACATGCGCGTTTTTCGAGGCATCGCGGCACGTTTTTCGAGGTGGCGTGTGGATCCCGAAGCAGCTTTTGGCGGCACGGATCCCGAGGGCGCGGCAGGCGTACGGTCGCGTCAGGGAGCACGCAGGCGCGCGGCGCGGAATGCGCAGGGGCCGCCACGTGGCGGCCCCCCGTTGGCGCCCGCGCGGGCGAGGGGGACACGCGCCCGTGTGGCGCTCCCGTGTCCCGCGCCTGCGCGGGGCACGGTGTCACGCGCCCGTGTGGCGCGCAACCTGCCCGCCCGCGTGGCGCGAGTGGGAGCGTGCCACGTGGCGCACTGGGCGCGTGCGTGGACCCGGTGCACGCGCCCAGCTGCGTGGACCGGGGTTTCGGGCTCCCTGGTTGGCCGGTGCACCGTGGACCGGTGCACCGTGGACCGCCCCCTTCCCTTTCTCTTTTTCTTCTCCTTCTTCCTCCCCGCACACGCCATTTTCTCCTCTTCTTCCTTTTCTTCTCCAACCGAGAGCGAGAGGGGGTGAGGGAGAGGATTGTGGGTGGTGCGGCGGTGCGTCGTGGGCCTCGTGGAGCGCGCGAGATTTTCCGAGGGGGGCGTCTCGGCGACGGCGGCGCAGTCGGGTAGGTCCCGTGTGTTGGTTTTTTGTATTTTAGCACAGTTTTGAAGCGATATTTTGGACTGTGAACTAACCCTCTTGCTCTTATCTGTGTTTGGGACTGTGTTCTTCTGCACCGTTTTGCGTGCGGTCCCCGACGGCGTGCTCCGTTTTGCGTGCGGACTCCGGCACCGTGTACCGTTTTGCGTGCGGACTCCGGCACCGTGCACCTTTTTGCGTGCGGACTCCGTTTTGCGTGCGGACTCCGGCACCGTGCACCGTTTTGCGTGCGGACTCCGGCACCGTGCACCGTTTTGCGTGCGGACTCCGTTTTGCGTGCGGATCCTGGCACCGTGCACCGTTTTGCGTGCGGACTCCGGCACCGTGCACCGTTTTGCGTGCGGACTTCGTTTTGCGTGCGGATCCTGGCACCGTGCACCGTTTTGCGTGCGGACTCCGGCAGCGGACATCGTTTTGCGTGCGGACTCCGTTTGGCGTGCGGATTCCGGCACCGTGCTCCGTTTTGCGTGCGGACTCCGGCAGCGGACATCGTTGTGCGTGCGGATCGCGTGGAGGCCAATTGCAAGTGTCTACGAGCAATTGGTGGCAAATCGAGGTGGGTGGCCTTATCTCCAAGTTTTATGGACTGTACAGTATTTCTACTGATGTAGGACTATGCATGATAGTTTATTTCACTGTGTAGTATGCCATATTGTAGGAATTGTTATTCTTTTTATTATCTGTTAATATAGTTATTTTGGAACTTGACCTAGCACCCCCGTCATATGTTGTATGTGTAACCAGACTAGTAGAAAACCCTCACTTGGGCTAGGGTTATTTATGCTTAGACATCCACACTGTACCTTCATCCCTGGACATAGTGTTTCCTCGCCCGGGTAGTGGGCCGAGAGGTCGGGACTTGCTTTTAGTGTGGGATGCTTTTACACTCTTGCCTGGGAGCAGAGTGGAGTCTGGTAGTTGTACTGGGTTGCTTATCTGTGCCGGGAGCCGTTTGGGTAAACGGTAGTCCCGGGGGGGGGTCTTGTTTCCCTGTTGTGCCGTCGTGGAGGGAGCCGTTGCGCAGACGGCAGTCCCGGGCCGTCGAGTATCTTCCGGTCCGTCTTGTTGGGAACCGTTGGGGTTGACGGTGGTCCCAGGTCGTTGAGTGTTGTCCGACCTGTTTTGTTACCCTGAGTCGTGGGTCGTTCCTGGCTGTGGAGTATCTCCAGCCAGTGAGCCTTGTGCTGCGAGCCGTTGGAGAGGCTAGTGTCTCGTGTTTTGAGTTAGCCGAGCAGCTGAGTCGTCGAGAGTGCTCCGACTGTTGTGCGAGGTATTTGGGGATCTTGAGCCCTACCGTTCTGAGAGTGAGCGTGGATTTTGACTAGCCTGCATATGCCAATGTTTGATACTCTATGCCGCGCCGTTTTACTCAGTTGGAGTCGCGTCCTGAGATGCCGCTGTGGATACGATGGTTGGCCTGTTGAGGCAGTTTTCCGCAGTTGAGGCAACGATGGGCCTGTTGAGGCAGTTTTGCGCGAGGGATGAGTTAGTAGGACAGGACGCCCCACGTAAATCCCGTCCTCATGTGGATGTGTGGTCGTGGGCAGGAGCGTTCCTAGTCGACGGGCGCAGGCTTGACTGGACCTTTGAGGTAGTCAGTTCGTTTGGATCGATTGAGCACCTTGGGTGCGAGTGGTCTCTTTTACTTTCATCTGTTCCACTTTTGAGTGTCTAGATAGAGGCATGGTAGCTGTAGAGTAGTTTCCAGCTTTTCCTTCCGATTTCTTTGCCTGTTATCTTTTGCCTCTAGTAGACTTAGTGGGCAGACCGTTGGGCTTGTTGACGGTACCCACTGAGAACTACTGTGGGAAGTAGTTCTCACACCCGTCGTGGTGTCTTTTTCCCCAGGAACTTCTCCTCCTGTTCCTGTTGCTCCAGTTGTTGATCCTTCTGACCGAGGCGAGGGAGTCGCGAGCTAGTTCCCTACCCGTCATTGGAGTGTAGCGGTACCCCTTCAGAGGAGAGCTTCAGTAGATTACTTTTTCTTCTTTTTCCTCTGTTGAGAGACCTTTGTTGCGAGGTATAGAGTTGTACTTTATTTTACAGTTTGAGAGACTGTTGTAGTGAGGATATTCTTGTATCGAGAGTCTGTACACTGATGTATTCATTGGAGATACCTCCCTTTTGAGTTTTGTATCAGAGGACTTTGTATATGATAGTATTTGGGGAGATGGATATTGTATTATTTTCAGTTGTACAGTGTTTGGACTTCAGTTTTAGTAGTCTACTTTCAGCGCTCTGATATCTGTATACTGTAGTTGATTCTTTCTGCAGGTTAGACGCTTCGTCTGTACGGCAGTTTCCGTACAGATGGCGGATCTGTTGGCGAGCCCGGGTGGCAGTTTCCACCCCGGGGCGTGACAGATTAGAGTGGTATCAGAGCCTAGGTTGTAGGTCGTGATGGACTTAGAAACCCTAGGCTTGCGGTTGGACATTAGGATGACTACGTGAGAGTCGTGACTTTTAGCGAGAGTCCTGATTGAGTTTTGACCTCTCCCAAGAGACGGGATGAGAGTTTGGCATGTTTATTCTCCTAATCGATTATGTTGGTTGCAGACAACATAATGCTATGGAATGGATGACATGTCTTAGACTTTCGCTGGATTGGGTCGTATGGTTGTTGTGTCCTGACGTTTGTAGTTGTACAGTGGGTTGCGATACCCCTGAGACGTCGTGTTGTGAGAAGGACACACCCCGCCCTGGCTGAGTTACCAGGAGGGCATTTTCCCTGGCTGAGTTACCAGGAGGGCGTTTTTCCCTGGTTGAGTTACCAGGAGAGCAATTTCCCTGGCTGAGTTACCAGGAGGGCGTTTTTCCCTGGTTGAGTTACCAGGAGAGCGTTTTCCCTGGCTGAGTTACCAGGAGGGCAATTTCCCTGGCTGAGTTACCAGGAGGGCGTTTTTCCCTGGCTGAGTTACCAGGAGAGCGTTTTCCCTGGCTGAGTTACCAGGAGGGCATTTTCCCTGGCTGAGTTACCAGGAGGGCGTTTTCCCTGGCTGAGTTACCAGGAGGGCGTTTTCCCTGACTGAGTTACCAGGAGGGCGTTTCCCTGGCTGAGTTACCCGGAGGGCGTTTTCCCTGGCCGAGTTACCAGATGGATAATTATCACTGGCCGAGTTACCAGAGGGATAATTATCACTGGCCGAGTTACCAGATGGATAATTATCACTGGCCGAGTTACCAGGAGGACATTTTTCCCTGGCCGAATTACCAGGAGGATACTTTCCACTGGCCGAGCTACCAGGGGCGATGCCGCCCAGTGAGAGGCGATGCCGCCCAGTGAGGGGCGATGCCGCCTAGTGAGTGGCGATGCCGCCCAGTGAGTGGCGATGCCGCCTAGTGAGTGGCGAAGTTTGGCCTGTTGAGGTGATTTTCACCTCCGACCGAGTTACCAGGTGGTTATTTAGTGAGATTGAGATGACCTGACAGGACGCCAAGATTTGATGGCGTCGAGTTCATCCTGTTGGACTACCGGGAGCGCAGGTGTTGGCTTGGAACCAGTTTCGTGCTTTGCGGCTCGGGGCCTTCCTTCCTGTCAGTGTAAGCAGAAACTGGAAGGGGATCTTAAACTCCTGCAGCAGGGGAGTCGACCTCTTTTGGAGTATGTTCGCGAGTTTTGCGATGTTGAGCCGTGTACCCCATGTCGCCTGGATGAGGCCCAGGAGGTTGAGCTAGTTGAGAAAGGACTGCATCGGAATATCTATCACTTGGTGTATTCTCGGCGGGTGCCGACGTTAGATGCAGCGATTGAGCATGCTTAGCGGGTTGACCGAGGATCAGTGATCATGTCAGAGATAGACGGAGCGCCAGGGACCAGCTCCGGGGAGAGGCATCCAGTGCCGCCTGAGTTTGGACAGTCGAGGAGATCGAGCCCCCGGGGCCGCCACGATCCCAGTCTGAGGGTCGTGAGTCTCAGGGGAGACAGAGACCAGGAGGTTCTCCGCAGCCGATGTGTCCGCAGCAGCAGCGGGATGACTGTGCCCTTGGTGGTGGGCCGCATTTTTGCGCCGCAGTGTGACCACAGGCAGTACACAGATCATGGTCTTGTCCTAAAGCGGGGTCAACAGTCGCGTTGGCAGCTTCGGCTCCTCCTCCTCCGCTCTTCCAGACAGGCGGAGCTTCGACAGGTTATGGCCAGATAGTTAGGGCCACTTCTTCGCGACTGTCCGACGAACGACCACCCCCCGAGCGAGAGCGTCTATGTCGCACAGGATGTGGATTCGGGGGCAGCTAGCCACGTGGTGGCAGATACTAATCTTATCTCCCCTTCACGCACTTGAGCGTTATTTGTTACCGGAGCATCGCATTCATTTCTTCTGTAGGGCATTTGCTTTGTTGTATGGGCTAGAGATAGGACCCTTAGCATGTGCTCGTGAGGTTCAGATACCTGATCACGTGTTGCACATAGATGAGTGTTGTTGGTCCTGCCCAGTGCAGTTAGGGCCCTGGTTTTTGCCTGTTGATCTTTTGGCTCTTCCTCAGCTCCGGGATTTCGAGGTAGTGTTGGGTATAGTACTGTGAGGATCTGAGGCCTTGATGCTTGAGTGATACCACACCGTTGATACACGGTGGTGATGCCACGCCGTTGATACACGGTGGTGATGCCACGCCGTTGATACACGGTGGTGATGCCACACCGTTGGTGCACGGTGGTGATGCCACGCCGTTGGTGCTCGGTGGTGATGCCACGCCGTTGATACACGGTGGTGATGCCACACCGTTGGTGCACGGTGGTGATGCCACGCCGTTGGTGCTCGGTGGTGATGCCACGCCGTTGATACACGGTGGTGATGCCACGCCGTTGATACACGGTGGTGATGCCACACCGTTGATACACGGTGATGATGCCACACCGTTGGTGCACGGTGGTGATGCCACACCGTTGGTGCACGGTGGTGATGCCACGCCGTTAGTGCACGGTGGTGATGCCACGCCGTTGGTGCACGGTGGTGATGCCACGCCGTTGGTGCACGGCAGTGAAGCCACGCCGTTGGTGCACGGCAGTGATGCCACGTTGTAGGTACACAACGGTGAGAGTCTTTTGGATGTTTCGGACTTTTGACCGCGAGTTGGGCATCAGCTTTATGATCGCCTTGTGAGCCAGTTTTCAGTCCCTTTCACCGACGGTTTGGTCCCCGTCAGGGTGTTCTTTATGAGTTGAGGGATCGACTTCGACCAGTGGGTCCGTTGGGGTTATGATAGCATGTTGAGTGACCAACTGTGGCATGGGTTTATGTCTCTTGAAGATCCCTTTTGAGGTTACCCTGCAGTTGAGTAGTCCACTCGGGTGGTTTCGGATCGGAAAGTAACCGAGTGAAGACCCCAGCTTTTTGGATTCCCTTCCTTAGTGGATGAATGTGCGGGTATGCTTCGGGTCGTCTTGTTGAGATTGGCACCATGTTGTGGTTTGGTGCGTGTTACACTTGTGGTTATTTCAGTTTCCCCCAGCCTTTTAGTGGAGCCCTTTGGTTTTTCACGTCTCAGCTCAGTAGTGATGTGTTTTTCCTCGCCCGTGATTGACTTGCCTCTTGAGATCTGTGATTATTGGAGTACGAGGGACGCCCGTTGCAATTTCTGGCTCGAGAGATGAGAGAATTGCACATCGGGTCATACCGTACTTGTTGTTGTTGTTGCGGAGTAATCACGAGGAGCGAGTGGGGTTTAAGGAGCTGGAGGCGTATTGTTAGATACCTTGCCGTGGTATTCTTGACTCCTGATGGGCTTGATCTAGTTTCGAGGACGAAACTTTCTTTTAGTGGGGGAGGATGTGAGGTCCCGGAATCCCCCGCGTAGGATTTGTTGGTTGTTGGGAGCCTTTGTGCGCGCGTCGGGCCCAAGGAATGAATTTGTGATGCAATTTGGGATTTAGTTGCATCACTGGAGGCCTGCGTGATGTGTCGGTGGTGTTTGCGCGCATTTTGGACACAAGTGTTGGACTTCGTGCTTAAAAGGAGACCCCGTGGGAATTTGTATGACCCGTCGGGTGTTTAGAAGTGGTTTCGCGCGATCCAGATGTCAAAATTGGACTCCGGGCGAAGTTTGGATAAGAGTTTACCTCTCCGGTCGCCTTCGGGAATTTTTAGAGTTGGAATTGGGCAAATCGGACTTTAAAAATGGACCCGGCGCGAAAATCAGATCGAGTGGACTATCCGGGGGCATTCGACAAATTTTCGGGTGAGAATTTGGAGAAATGGACATCGTTTTTGGATTCAGCGCGCGAAATCGCTAAGAATGGACTATTTACTTGTTGGTTTTGGAGCCCTGTTGACGTGCGCGTTTTTCGAGGCATCGCGGCACGTTTTTCGAGGTGGCGTGTGGATCCCGAAGCAGCTTTTGGCGGCACGGATCCCGAGGGCGCGGCAGGCGTACGGTCGCGACAGGGGGCACGCAGGCGCGCGGCGCGGAATGCGCAGGGGCCGCCACGTGGCGGCCCCCCGTTGGCGCCCGCGCGGGCGAGGGGGACACGCGCCCGTGTGGCGCTCCCGTGTCCCGCGCCTGCGCGGGGCACGGTGTCACGCGCCCGTGTGGCGCGCAACCTGCCCGCCCGCGTGGCGCGAGTGGGAGCGCGCCACGTGGCGCACTGGGCGCGTGCGTGGACCCGGTGCACGCGCCCAGCTGCGTGGACCGGGGTTTCGGGCTCCCTGGTTGGCCGGTGCACCGTGGACCGGTGCACCGTGGACCGCCCCCTTCCCTTTCTCTTTTTCTTCTCCTTCTTCCTCCCCGCACACGCCATTTTCTCCTCTTCTTCCTTTTCTTCTCCAACCGAGAGCGAGAGGGGGTGAGGGAGAGGATTGTGGGTGGTGCGGCGGTGCGTCGTGGGCCTCGTGGAGCGCGCGAGATTTTCCGAGGGGGGCGTCTCGGCGACGGCGGCGCAGTCGGGTAGGTCCCGTGTGTTGGTTTTTTTGTATTTTAGCACAGTTTTGAAGCGATATTTTGGACTGTGAACTAACCCTCTTGCTCTTATCTGTGTTTGGGACTGTGTTCTTCTGCACCGTTTTGCGTGCGGTCCCCGACGGCTGTGCTCCGTTTTGCGTGCGGACTCCGGCACCGTGTACCGTTTTGCGTGCGGACTCCGGCACCGTGCACCTTTTTGCGTGCGAACTCCGTTTTGCGTGCGGACTCCGGCACCGTGCACCGTTTTGCGTGCGGACTCCGGCACCGTGCACCGTTTTGCGTGCGGACTCCGTTTTGCGTGCGGATCCTGGCACCGTGCACCGTTTTGCGTGCGGACTCCGGCACGTGCACCGTTTTGCGTGCGGACTTCGTTTTGCGTGCGGATCCTGGCACCGTGCACCGTTTTGCGTGCGGACTCCGGCAGCGGACATCGTTTTGCGTGCGGACTCCGTTTGGCGTGCGGATTCCGGCACCGTGCTCCGTTTTGCGTGCGGACTCCGGCAGCGGACATCGTTGTGCGTGCGGATCGCGTGGAGGCCAATTGCAAGTGTCTACGAGCAATTGGTGGCAAATCGAGGTGGGTGGCCTTATCTCCAAGTTTTATGGACTGTACAGTATTTCTACTGATGTAGGACTATGCATGATAGTTTATTTCACTGTGTAGTATGCCATATTGTAGGAATTGTTATTCTTTTTATTATCTGTTAATATAGTTATTTTGGAACTTGACCTAGCACCCCCGTCATATGTTGTATGTGTAACCAGACTAGTAGAAAACCCTCACTTGGGCTAGGGTTATTTATGCTTAGACATCCACACTGTACCTTCATCCCTGGACATAGTGTTTCCTCGCCCGGGTAGTGGGCCGAGAGGTCGGGACTTGCTTTTAGTGTGGGATGCTTTTACACTCTTGCCTGGGAGCAGAGTGGAGTCTGGTAGTTGTACTGGGTTGCTTATCTGTGCCGGGAGCCGTTTGGGTAAACGGTAGTCCCGGGGGGGGGGTCTTGTTTCCCTGTTGTGCCGTCGTGGAGGGAGCCGTTGCGCAGACGGCAGTCCCGGGCCGTCGAGTATCTTCCGGTCCGTCTTGTTGGGAACCGTTGGGGTTGACGGTGGTCCCAGGTCGTTGAGTGTTGTCCGACCTGTTTTGTTACCCTGAGTCGTGGGTCGTTCCTGGCTGTGGAGTATCTCCAGCCAGTGAGCCTTGTGCTGCGAGCCGTTGGAGAGGCTAGTGTCTCGTGTTTCGAGTTAGCCGAGCAGCTGAGTCGTCGAGAGTGCTCCGACTGTTGTGCGAGGTATTTGGGGATCTTGAGCCCTACCGTTCTGAGAGTGAGCGTGGATTTTGACTAGCCTGCATATGCCAATGTTTGATACTCTATGCCGCGCCGTTTTACTCAGTTGGAGTCGCGTCCTGAGATGCCGCTGTGGATACGATGGTTGGCCTGTTGAGGCAGTTTTCCGCAGTTGAGGCAACGATGGGCCTGTTGAGGCAGTTTTGCGCGAGGGATGAGTTAGTAGGACAGGACGCCCCACGTAAATCCCGTCCTCATGTGGATGTGTGGTCGTGGGCAGGAGCGTTCCTAGTCGACGGGCGCAGGCTTGACTGGACCTTTGAGGTAGTCAGTTCGTTTGGATCGATTGAGCACCTTGGGTCCGAGTGGTCTCTTTTACTTTCATCTGTTCCACTTTTGAGTGTCTAGATAGAGGCATGGTAGCTGTAGAGTAGTTTCCAGCTTTTCCTTCCGATTTCTTTGCCTGTTATCTTTTGCCTCTAGTAGACTTAGTGGGCAGACCGTTGGGCTTGTTGACGGTACCCACTGAGAACTACTGTGGGAAGTAGTTCTCACACCCGTCGTGGTGTCTTTTTCCCAAGGAACTTCTCCTCCTGTTCCTGTTGCTCCAGTTGCTGATCCTTCTGACCGAGGCGAGGGAGTCGCGAGCTAGTTCCCTACCCGTCATTGGAGTGTAGCGGTACCCCTTCAGAGGAGAGCTTCAGTAGATTACTTTTTCTTCTTTTTCCTCTGTTGAGAGACCTTTGTTGCGAGGTATAGAGTTGTACTTTATTTTACAGTTTGAGAGACTGTTGTAGTGAGGATATTCTTGTATCGAGAGTCTGTACACTGATGTATTCATTGGAGATACCTCCCTTTTGAGTTTTGTATCAGAGGACTTTGTATATGATAGTATTTGGGGAGATGGATATTGTATTATTTTCAGTTGTACAGTGTTTGGACTTCAGTTTTAGTAGTCTACTTTCAGCGCTCTGATATCTGTATACTGTAGTTGATTCTTTCTGTAGGTTAGACGCTTCGTCTGTACGGCAGTTTCCGTACAGATGGCGGATCTGTTGGCGAGCCCGGGTGGCAGTTTCCACCCCGGGGCGTGACAGAAAGTATAAGTAAAAACAGTGTAACAGGGTTAGTTATATATTCAGATAGTCACTTACTATTCACCTTTGCACAAACTTGTTATTTCTATCATTTAACGCCTATTCCCAAAATCCCTGGAAAAGTACCCACCTTGTGCGTGTCGGCCGGCGCTCAACCCGTCCGTGACCGCGTGCCCGTCGGGTTTACGATGTCCCGCGCTCCTCAAGGAACCAAAGTATGCTCAGACTAGGTGATCGACGCCGAACGTCGACTCAAAAGCTGAAAACGGAAGACCGACACATTCCTAAAACCCCGCGCGCGAAGTTCCCAGCACGACGACGATCCGTGCGGCGCGCGCCCCGCATGCGGACAGCCCCTCGCGGCCCCGACCCGTCGGCGGCGGCCCCGCGCGGCACCTGCCCGCGCGGGCGCCCCACCTGTGGGCAGCCCCGCGTGGCACAGGACCGTGCGGGTGCGCTGTACGCAGGCGCGGGTGACCCCGCGCAGCGCCAGCCCGCGCAGCACCAGTCTGCGCGGGTGCGCTGCCCGCAGGCGTGGGCGGCCCGTGCCCGCGCGGCACCGGTCCGCGCGGGTGCGCTGCCCGCAGGCGCGGGCGACCCCGCGCGGCGCCAGCCCGCGCGGGCGCCCCACCTGCGGGCGACCCCGCCCGGCGCCAGCCCGCGCGGGCAACCCACCTGCGGGCGGCCCCGTGCGACCTCGGTCCGCGCAGCTCGCTGCCCGCAGGCGCGGGCGACCCTCGCGCGGCGCTGGCCCGCGCGGGCACCCCACCAGCGGGCGGCCCCGCGCGGCACCGATCCGCGCGGGCACGCTGCCCGTAGGCACGGGCAACCCCGTGCGGCCCCAGCCCGCGCGGGTGTCCCGCCTGCGGGTGGCCCCGCGATGCCGGCAGCCGCCTCGACGATGGCGGCGGCGGCGCGGTGATCCCCGTCCACGAAACGACCGACAAGAACCCACAACCACGTAAAACCTAAAACTAAAATGGGAAAACTCACCTTCGATTCGCGAGAGGAGGTGGAGGAAGAGGATCGTCCACCTTCGCATGATCAACCCGCCGAAAATCCAACCTCCGTTCTTCTCCCCCGGATCCCCACGTTGGAGCTCTGCACCGAAAACGTGAAGCGAGAGCGAAAGTGGGTTGGGTTCCTCTTTCTCTCCTCAATTTCCTTCTGATCGGAGCTGCGCCTGTCGTACCGCAACGATGGGAGGAGAAAAGGAAAAAAAACCTATGTCCCAACGTGCCCTAGCTCATCAGAAGTAAATTAGGGTTCCCGGTTACCTCGATAACCGTGCAGATTGCCAGCACGGTTCCCGGAGCGTCTAAATAGGTCGCAAACTTCAAAATTAATTTCTGGGAGATTTCGGGGTCGGAATTTAAATCCGATCGCGCCACCGTTCCCCGTTTCGCGAGCTCTAGTACTTAAAATTACCCGCGAGCCCCGACGGACTATCCAGAAAAACACGAATTAGTAACCCCTCCGTCGGGCCGCTATAAGTGAAGTAAAAGGAAAAATTACCGAAATAAAAAGGGCGGGTCTTACACACTCCAACATCCACGTCGACCCCACAAGGGTATCGAAATCCACAAAATAAGCTACTAACGGGAAATGAAATGAACAAGGAAATAAAAGTCACAGTCTGCAGCCTCGAAGGGCTGAAGGATCGCTCGTGCGGCCTCACCGATGCCCTCGCACTCGCCCCTGGAGGAACCTGTCACGGAGTGGGAAGTCAGTGACCAGAAATAAATACCAAAGCGAAAAAGGGCTGAAAGTAAGGCAAACCACAGTAAACCAGAGCAACCGCCCTCCTCAAAGTGCAACCAACCATGGACACCCCCACCCTGTACAATCCAAACCCGGGCACCTACCCCTGGAACCCCGCCGAGCACCTATCTCGGCAAATCGCACCGAGCACCTACCCCGGTACCACCTCGAGCACCTGCCTCGGCACCGCTCACACCCCCCACCCATGAGGGCCCCCATTACGTCACCCACACGTGGGGTACACGGGTCAACGTACCACTTTTCCGGAAAAGCACACCCTCGCGGTGGCCAAACCGCTGGTGTGCGTGTAGCTATCTCGAGCCTCGAACTAAGTATATATACATATATATATAACAACTTAAACAGGGTTAGCACGAAAACAAACAGTTACTTTATTCTTCCCTCTGCCCAGACATGCAAAACTTATAACTCATACCCCTTCCCGAGTAACCACGGAAGAGTACCCACCGTGGATGGAGACCGGCGTTTGGCTCGTCCCCGTCTGCGTGCCCGCCGAGCCTACAGCGTCCCACACCCCTGAAGGAGTAAAAAGCTAAGACTTGATGATTCAAAACACCGAACGTCGACTAAAACTGGAGACGGAAACCCGACACGGTCCCAAAACCCCACGCGCGAAATTTCCCGCACGACATCGACCCGTGCGACGCGCACCCATCATGCGGACAGCCCTGGGCGGCCCAGACCCATCGGCGGCGGCCCCACGCGGCACCAGCCCCGCGCGGCGCCCCTGCCGCGCGGTGCGCTGCCTCCAGGCAGCCCGCGCGGCGCCTGCCTGCGGGCAGCCCCGCGCGGCGCCCCTGCCGCGCTGCGCGCTGCCTGCAGGCATCCCGCGCGGCTCCAGCCCGCGCGGCGCCCCTGCCGCGCGGCGCGCTGCCTACAGGCAGCCCGCGCGGCACCCGCCCGAGCGGCGCCCCTGCCGCGCTGCGCACTGCCTGCAGGCATCCCGCGTGGCTCCAGCCCGCGCGGCGCCCCTACCGCGCGGCGCGCTGCCTACAGGCAGCCCGCGCGGCACCCGCCCGCGCGGCGCCTGCCTGCAGGCAGCCCCGCGTGGTGCCCCTGCCGCGCGGCGCGCTGCCTGCGGGCAGCCCGCGCGGCACCCGTCCGCGCGACGCCTGCCTGCAGTTTTGCGGCGGCGGCGGCGCTTCCCCCACAAAAGACGAAACCCGAACCCCCCCCCCCCCCCCCCGCGTAACAGGAAAACCTTCAAAAACGGAAACACTCACCTTCGATCCGCTGGAGCAAGAGGAAGGAGAGGATCGTCCTACCGTTGCCCGATTGATCCCGCAAGCAAGAAGGCCTCCGTCCCTCTCCCTATCTCAACCGCCCGGATCACTGTCGCTGTCTTGAACAAAAAGGGAATGTTGAATGGGGATTTCGTTTTCCCCCCTTTTCTCCTCGATCGCACTCGGTCTGCCCTAACACCACGAAAGGATGGTGCGAAAAAAACCCTAAGTCCCCAGATCACAGACCCAGTCCATCGGATTTCAAAATAGTGGTCCAGTTTACCTCGAAAAGCGTGCTGATCGCCAGCACGCTTCCTAGCACGCCCAAACTGGTCGCAACCTTCAAAAATTATTTCTGGGAGATTCCGGGGTCGGAATTCGAATCCGATCGCGCCACCGTTCCCCGTTTCGCGAGCTCTAGCATCTAAAAATACCCGCGAGCCCCGATGGGCTACCCAGAAACAAACAACTATTAGCTCCCGCCGGACCACTAAAAGTAAGGTAAAAATAAAATAAAATTACCAAAAATAAGCGGGTATTACACCCTCGGGCGGGGAGCAAGAATCCTGCGGAGATACGGGAAGATTGTAAGTATCGATATCTGTGCCAAGAGTTGGTGCAACTTCGATAATCACCCGACTGGCACATCAGGCGATTGTCGAGAGGGCATTGTTGAGACTAGAATCTTCGCCACTTGAGGAGAGTAACACGTAGCGTATACCATCAAATGAGGGTGTCAGCCGACAGAGATTTGAGTCAGCAAACAGGGACTCACGTCTCAATTGAGACCGGCCTCAATCGCGGAAAAGAACAGCGCGCGATGCATGTCGTAGGCCAAAGACATAGATTGTCAGCTAAGAGCATCGGCCGACAGTAAAGGTAGCCAATGCAAGGATCATCACAAGGGCTAGGGTTAGTTGCGGTTGAAGGAAGGCATTTGACCGCTCCGAACAGTCGATGACGCGGGTGGAGTCAAAATTAACTTTTGGTCGATCAAGCCAAAGAAAAAGAGACCCGTACTTTGCTCCAGGCTAGTCTTAGGTGTGTAGCAATATAGTACGAGGCGCACGCCTCAACCAAAAAAGGGTCCGCATCCCGATCCGGACCGATTTTGGTCATATAAAGGAACAAGGCACGACAAAGGCAATGGGCCGAAGGCACCAGCCGATAGGAGAATCGACCGACAAGAGAAGCGGCCAAAGAAAGATACTAGACCGCCTCAATCAAGCGCGAGAGAGGCAAAGTCAAGGTCATTCCTCAACTGCTCAAAACTGCAAAAGGATAGATCTTGGAAAGAATGAAGGCGAGATTCAGGCGCGAATCTCGTAATTGGCCCCGAAGCGGCAAGCGACGTCCAGCAAAGGCAAGCGCCGAAGATCATGCTTCGATACAGTAATTAAGGGGTTAACCCAGAAGGGCAAGCAACGTCCAGCACCAGAAAGCGTCGAGAATTGCGCTATGGCACAACGATCTGGGGATGAACCTGGACGGAGAAACGACTACTATCCTACGTGAGGGCGTTCGACTCAAAAGTAAGTAGTTGCTAGATATACGATAACTTACCCTAATTTGTGCCGATAATTCAAATCGGCGCATAATAACACGGTTCGGGAAGTGTATAAATACCCGAACTATCGAAGAGATCGGGGTCTGGCAACCTCGTAAGCCCGATAGCACTCTAGCTTCTACGTTTATCTAGGAGTAGGTTAACTTAACTCATTTTTTTTTTTTTTTACTGCTTTTCTAGGAGTAGGCCTAATTGTAATCTTTCTATCCTTTTACCCCCACTTTTATCCCCTTTTTATCAATATAAAGTGTAAACTGGCCATTTGGTCGTGTCTTTATTCTTGCATTTAGAGTGTAAACCTGCTCAGCCGTGTCTTTATTTACTTTTCTCGCCTTTAGAGTGTAAATCGGCCAATCAGCCGTGTCTTTATTGGTATTTTTTGTGCTTAAACATTGTAATCAACTCATCAGTCGTACATTTATCTCAACCCGGTTCGACTCATTTAAGTCGAGACCGGTGATCCCTCTGTACCTCCGTAAACTCGCTTCTGCTGTCCTCAATCGAACGGTCATGAGAAGTTACAAGAGGAAAACCCGGCCGAGCGGATCTCTCCTCGGCCCGATCGCTTGATTGTTGGCATGCAACGCACATCGACACCTCTGGAGGGTCACCCAGAAGGGGTCGATCGCATGCAAGCTATATTTTGGCCCCAACACTCTCCCAAGGAATGGGATGAGTGATTGGCATGTCTTCTCCCGGTAAGCCGCTATGTTGGCTGCAGACAACATAGTGCTACAGAAAGGGGGATATGCCTTAGACTTTCGCTGGATTGGGTCGAGTGTTTGTTGTGTTATGATGTTCTCCCTTTTGTCGCAGGCAAGCGATGCCTCCCCGACGCCAGATACGGACGCATTTGCATCCTACCCCATACGATGAGCCTTAGCGGGAGGAGCCAGGACGAGACCGGCGGAGTGAGGTCCAGGAGTTATGGACCCAAGTTGCACAGTTATAGAGGCGATCCGATGCCAGGAGGAGAGCATGGATCGTATGATGTAGAGTACCGGATTTGGATTTAGCGCACCGACTCCGCAGTTGTGCTTGAAGACTGGAAAATGCTTGGGACACGTGTATTTTATGATTACAGTGGAGTTCGGGAGGTTTCGGATTGATGCGGGAGCTTCCAGGGCAAAAAGTGAGTTGGCGGCGACGAAGGAAAAAAAAAAAAGAGTGGAATTTGATATTTTTGGTTTGAAGGGCTTTTTGGTCTTTTTTCCTTTACTTAGCTGCCATGCACCACCACCATCATCATGAGCCACCTCACATTTCTTCTTCACCTGCAACCAGAGAAAAAGAGAAGAAGAAAAAGAAGGAAATCATCATGAGCCACCTCACCTTTCTTCTTCACCTGCAACCAGAGAAAAAGAGAAGAAGAAAAAGAAGGAAACGAGAAGAAGAAAAAGAAGGAAAAGAGAAGAAGTGAAAAGAAGAAGTGATGGTGTGTGTGCGTGAGGTGGGTGTTGTCCGCTGCTAGAACCCGAGTGGAGCCGAGCGGAGCGCGCGCGCGTCGAGCTTCAAGCGAGGTAGGTGGCAGTTTTTCGAGCCTGGTTTTGGTTTTGGTTTGTGGAGGAGATTTGTGTTGGTGTGTGGATTGCTTTGTCCATGGCTTGGAGAAACTGCAGCGAGCAGCGGGGGGCTCGGTTGGGGCAGGCGCAAGGGCGCCGCGCGGGCGCATAAGGGCGCCGCGCGCGGCTGGCGCAAGGGCGCCGCGAGGGCGCGCAAGGGCGCTGCGCGCGGCTGGCGCAGGCACCACACGGGCAGCTGGAGCGCAGCGCGCGGTTGGCGCGGGCGCTGCGTGCGGCTCGTGTGGGCGCGCGGGGACTTCGTCGGCCGGGGCTGGTTTTTGCCCAGTGAACGTGTGAGTTGGCCGAGCTTGATTGTTTTCTTTCCTTTTTCCTTGCATCTTGTGGGAGCAACTTGTGCTGCTTGGCCAGTTTTGGTTGGCTGCACCGTGCGGAGCCGAAGGTGGTTGCATGCATGTACGTGTATTGTAGGTTGGCTGAGAAGTGAGGCGGGGTGCGCAGGAATTTTTACGAGGACTCGGGTGTTTGTTTGAGCTTCCGGAGGTTTTCACTACAACAAAGTTGCTCTTTAACGAAAGGAAAAGTCGTCGTTATTGCTCCATTTTTCATCGTTAAAAGCAAATAACGACGGAATAAAATCTCGTCGTCACCCGTCGTTATTGCTTCCCTTACTAAAAGAATTAACGACGGTTTATAAAAATCGGTCGTTATTGCTTTTTAACGACGGAGAAATCTCCGGTCGTTAATAAGTATTTATTAGTGACCATATAAAAACCGGTCGTTATTGCGTTTTAACGACGGAGAAATCGCCGGTCGTTAATCAGTATTCATTAGTGACCATATAAGAACCGGTCGTTATTGCTTTTTAACGACGGAGAAATCTCCGGTCGTTAATCAGTATTCATTAGTGACCATATAATGCAGCAATAGCGACCTATTCGTCGTCGCTAATAAGCTTAATGATTTAGAAGTTTGGAACTTTAACGACCAATGTTTTCGTCGCTAATAATTAAATTATTACGAAATAATATTACAATAACGACTAAAATTGTCGTCACTAAAAGTAAACCTTTAGAAAAAGGGTATAGTATTAACGACCAGTATTTTGGTCGCTAAAAATGTACGTTTTGAAAAAGGTATAATAATAACGACCAGTATTTTGGTCGCTAATAAATGTATAATAATATAGCATATATATTACAATTAAACCATATATCAACAAATACAATAAAGAAGATATTACATTCAATTAAAACTACATTCACATATACACCATTTTGTCAAAATAATTATCAAAAGTATTGTCATCAAACATGCAACCATCACATACACACCATTTCAAGTCTACATATAAAGTTGCCAAAATGTTTACTAAATTAAAAGTAACCACTCCAAAATAAACATGCAACCATCCATTGTGCTTCGAAAGAAGAAATAACCACTCCAAAATAAACATGCAACCATCCATTGTGCTTCGAAAGAAGAACAGAAAAAAGATAATTGGAAATCTACTCTGTTGGCTTCAAGACGATCTATCCTCTTTGCTCAAATACGAACATCTTCAGTTATCTGCAAAAGACCAAAGTAAATATTATTACAACATTACTAAAATAATATAAGAAATATGTGAAACTTCTTGAAATAAAAAATAATATTTTAGAAAATTTAAATGAAGATATGCTTTTGGATAATTACTATTAACAATATTAAGATTGTGTTTCTTACTCTTCAGATCGAGTCGGTGGTGGAGGACCATTGATTTGTTGTTGTAGCAATTCCTTAATTGCTCGAAGTTCTAACTCCATTCCGTCAATGCGACTTTTAAGTGACTCATTTTCCTTTTGAGTTTCACAAAGTTTAGTATGAAGATCCGCTCTCGAAGAATAAGGTCTCAAATCATTTGCTTTTACACCACCTCCGAAACAAATCACATGATTACGACTTTGAGATCCAAAGCATTTTTCAATAAGTTCTATATTGGAAGAAGATGGATTTGATTGCGACGCCTCAACAATTTCATCCTTCAAAATATAGATATCAACATAAAAAAAAATGAAACTACAAAAAGAGATAGATTATAATAAAATAAATGTAAAAAACTTACATATTTCTTGATATTATCTTCTCCTTCTAGTTGTCCACCCTTTTTTTCTATCTAGTTTCATAAAATATTGTTGCTAAACTTGGTGGGTTATTATCTTTCCCTCCCTATACAAAATATAAATTAGGTTCAACCAATGCCATCAATTGAATATAGAAGTTTGAAGTTACCTACTATTACCTTTTTCCAAATAATTTGTCTAAAAGGTTTACTACCCGTGCGATGAGGCATTGATACCTTCATCCTATTTTCCGAATTTCTTTTACTTGCCGCCTACATTCACATGGTAACATGATATAAATATGAATATAAAATATAAAATAAAAATTTGGTATATGCATAGTAGTATAATTGTAGAAAATAAGAATAACAAAAGAATGAATAGTAAAGAAAAATAAATTGGCATGTATTTATATCTTTATAATAAGAAAAAATTACATACCAGAAATTTTTCACTAAAAAAATGTTCTTTAACGAGCCACTTCCAATCGTCTCGATCAACACCTTCAGGAAAAATTTTAAGAGCATCTTGAATGGTCTTGCAAGGCTTTATAAATTTACGATGCAAATATCCTCGTCATTTGTTCCACAATTCATTCATATGTTCCAAAGTTTCATCACGATATGCTTCCATTTGATTATTTTGAAATTTATCCTACAAGTACAATCATGTTTTGTTAAATTTTTCTCAAAATATGATATTGAAAAATAAAAACAACAAATACAATCAACTCAAATTTAAATTCATGTTATAAAATATTACCGTCACCGCTGCCCACATGTGATTTTTATTGTCTTCCTCAATTTCCTTCCACGAATGTACTTGAAGAGGACAAATATTACGATCACGCACAATTTTACCTAAGTGTCTTGAGAAAACGTTATGATTTTTTCCGGTGGCACGGTTGTTGTAGAATATTACCTCCAACTTTTCACCATTTTTTAATTTTCTAATTTTCTTGTACTTGTTTTTCCCTCGCACTTTCCTTTTCTTTGGAGAAGTCACCATATCTAAAAATATCACACAAAAATCATATAAAAGTGCTTAAATATACAAATTGTGCAACATTTATGTAGAAAGAAAAATATGAAATAAGATAAATATGTCCAAATGTAAAAAATTTTACCACTCTCTCTTATTTCTTGGACACTTTCGATATCACGTGGCAAAGAGGAATCATTTGGTGGTTCTGTTGGAGTATCATTTACCGATGTACTACTGTTGATAGCACCTATTAAAGCATCTCGTGATGACAATCTAATAGAAGGTCGTAATCCTTGTCCCCGACCCTTCCCTAATGAACCTGGTGGTATGAAGAGTTGCTTTTCAGATCTAGAAGTGATCATATTTCCTTTCTGTACCTTTGATGCTTCCATTTTTCGCCTACAAAATTTAATCAAATAGATGTAAAATTTAACAAATTATATTTTATGAAAAGTAAATGTGGTACTAACTATTGTAAACAACCTAAGTAATAACAAACAGTAGAAAGAAATGCACAAACTTGATAAATTAGGATCATCGTTTTCTCTTCTTTTGTGTAGATAATATGTCCTCTATCCTTGGATCCACATCATTCCTGTTCCAACTAATTTCATTATCCATACTCAATGTTGTGCACGCATCCATTATAGGATTGAAAGATTCTTCTTGTTGGTAGGCCTCATCCATATCTTCCATATTTTTGGGATCATTATTTAACTCCTCCATTGATATCATGTACGTGTCACGAGGTTGAGTCTTTTGCACAACATGCCAACCTTTGTTAATATGATCGGTAACATAAAATACTTGTGATACTTGACTGCCCAATACAAATGGTTCATTTGTTTTAAGCAACGTTGGAGATTAACACTGATGAACCCATATTCATCTGTTTTAATTCCTTTTTCTTTGTCATATACGTCCAACCAATTACCCCTCAATAACACCACTCGACGGCCACCGAGATATTGTAATTCGAGAATCTCTGTTAAGACCCCATAATAATCTATTTTTTCAGTTTCACTACCAATGTCTCCAACTACAACCATTCCACAGTTTTGTGTTTTTAAATTTTTGTCGTGCTCTTCTGTATGAAACCTATAGCCATTTACTATATAACCACTATAGCAAGTCACATATTTCGTAGGTCCACGAGACAAGGAAAGTAAGTCTTCCATAACCAAACTTTTGTCCTGCTTGTACATTTGTGTAACCTACAAGTTAAATGTTAAAATTTAGATTGTTAGTATAAATTTACAATGAATGCAAATTTATACAATATATAAAAACAAGATTAGTGCTTACTCTGTTCTTAAACCACTTAATAAAGCTTTTATCTGATACTTGTATTGTACTTCTATTTTCAATGTTTGTATATTGGCTGCATATAAGAATAAAATAGGTCAACATATAATTTGTAATAAATAAGAAAATTAAAGGGAATGAGTTAGAATTAATTATATACAAAACTTACTTCAGAAATGGTTGTACTTCTTCACAGTTCTTTAGAACATAAATATGCGCTTGCTCGAAATCATGTGTTTGTAAATCACGAGTTCTACCAGCTCCAAGTGTTTTTCCGATTTGAGAAAAGATAGACAAATATCCATCAACTTTATTATGTCTATTGTCATAATTGCGTTCCGGACGATTAAATTTTGTCTCAACACCATGAAGATATCGTGAGCAAAATGTCATACATTCATTCGCAATATACCCTTCTGCAATTGATCCCTCCGGACGAGCCCTATTGCGTATACTAGACTTTTTTGTGTACAAGTTTCACTCTATTGGATACATCCATCTGTATTGGACAGGTCCACCAAGTTCAGCCTCATTTGCTAAATGGATTACCAAATGTATCATGACATCAAAAAATGAAGGTGAAAAAACTCTCTCCAACTTGCAAAGAGTTATTGGAATTTGGGATTCAATCTGATTCAAATCATCCAAACTTATTGTCTTAGAACCCAATACTGTAAAGAATATAGATAACTCCAGAAGTGGCTCATAAACTGTTTTAGGAAGGAGACCACGTAATGCTAGAGGTAGTAGACGTTGAAGAAGAACATGACAATCGTGACTTTTTAATCCTGAAATCTTGTGCTCTTTAAGATTCACGCAATGCGAAATATTTGATGAAAATCCATCTGGAAGTTTTAGTTGCTTAAGAAAAAGGCAAAATCGATGCTTCTCTTCTGGAGATAATGTGTACCATGCAACAGGAAGTATAAACTTACTCCCATCTTGAATTAGGTGTAATTCTGGCCATATGTTCATTGCTTGCAAATCAAGACGCATTTTAATTGTGTCTTTTGTTTTTCCCTTGGTATTCATGAATGTCCCAACAAAATTATCATTTATATTTTTTTCAATATGCATCACATCCAAATTATGTCTCAACAAAAGATTTCGCCAATATGGAAGATTAAAGAATATGCTCTTTTTATTCCAATTATCCACTCGAATATCATGTGATATTTTTTTCTTTTTATTAGCAGCCTTAGTTAAATTGATCCCCTCAAGATCTTCCAGTTGTTCAAGAATATCATTGCCAGTAAGTAGTTTTGGTGGTAACCTTCTCTCCTTTGTGCCATCAAATGAAGATTTGTCATTCCTCCATTTATGATTGGCAGATAAGTAGCGTCGATGTCCCATATAACATTGCTTGCCACCATTGACTAATCTTGTGACGCCCCACTTCCCAGGGGGTCACCCATCCTAGAACTACTCTAGCTCTAGCACGCTTAACTCTCATGTTCCTCTTGGATCTTGCTACCATCCAAAATGCTATAGCCGGGTTAGAGATTTAGTCCTATTATATCATTTATATAGAGGACTAATCCAAATTCCGGGGGTGTTACATTCTTCCCCCCCTTTAAGCCCTGACGTCCACGTCAGGCTCAAGCACATTCACAAGCACCAGGCGATGTGAGACTCGTCTCGCTAGCCTTAGCCGACCTTGTGAGGAGCTGCACTCCACTCACAACGGTCATTAGCCGGGGAGCCTCGCTTTACCCGCTATATAACCCTGGCTCAGCCGAGACTCATCTCACATTTCCGGCTGGTGAATGGCTCTGATACCAACTGTGACGCCCCACTTCCCAGGGGGTCACCCATCCTAGAACTACTCTAGCTCTAGCACGCTTAACTCTCATGTTCCTCTTGGATCTTGCTACCATCCAAAATGCTATAGCCGGGTTAGAGATTTAGTCCTATTATATCATTTATATAGAGGACTAATCCAAATTCCGGGGGTGTTACAAATCTAATTGAAACAGTGTTCTTATTGCAACAAGGACATGCCAATTTACCCTTAGTGCTCCATCCAGATAAGTTGCCATATGCAGGAAAGTCATTAATAGTCCACAACAAAGCTGCACGCATTTGAAAATTTTGATGTATTGACGCATCAAATGTTTCAATACCTACTTCCCATAAGTCCATTAACTCCTCAATCAAAGGTTGGAGATAGATATCAATTGCATCTCCAGGACCTGAAGGTCCTGGAATGAGCATCGATAATATAAGATTAGGTTCCTTCATACACATCCATGGTGGTAAATTGTATGGTATTAATATTACTGGCCAAATACTGTATGGTTTTCTCGTATCTCCAAAGGGTTGGAAGCCATCACTTGCAAGACCAAGTCTTATATTTCGAGGCTCTAAGGCAAATGATTCATATAGTTTATCAAAAGATTTTCATTCCATCGCATCAGCAGGGTGTCTCATAATTCCATCATCTACTCTTTTATCAAAATGCCATCTTATAAAAGAAGCTGTCTTTGTGGACATGAATAATCGTTGAAGCCTAGGCTTCAACGGAAAATAACGCAATGTTTTTGATGGTATTTTTTTATCTTTTGCATTATACTTGATTTCCTCATTTTTTGTATCACTCTTCCATCTAGAAGCACCACAAACTTTACAATGATTAGATTCTTCGTCGTCTTTCCAATATAACATACAATCATTTACACATGCATCTATTTTTTTATAGGAGAGCCCCAAATCCTGAATAATCTTTTTTGCTTCATAATATGAATCTGGTAAAGCTGATCCTTCAGGAAGAAAATTTTCATTTAATAATTGTATTAACATGGTAAATGATGCATTACTCCACTTTCCAAGACTCTTGATATGAAGTAATTTTATTAGAACTGACAATTTGGAGTTCTTAGAACCAGAGTATAATGGTTGATTAGACTCTCTTAATAATTTATAAAATTTTTTAGCTTCATCATTGGGTTCCTCTTCATGCACTTCATGACTTGTGACACCAATGCTTTCGGGGTTCATACCGAGATCACTAAAATCCGGATATAAATCTCTTATAATATTCTCCACCTCGTTATCACTCTCATCTTCTTCTGTTTCCTCATTATCTTCATCATCAGATTCAGATTGAGACTCACATGATTTTTTCCCATGATGATACCAAAAAGTATAACTACGAACGATTCCATAAACTTTTAAATGAGTTTCTACCATCTCACGAGTTCCTGAATCAGTGTTATTACACTTAACACAAGGACATCTGATTTCATTATTTTCTCCAGTTCTTTTAAATGCAAAACTAAGAAAACTTTGAACACCCTTATCATATGCCTCATTCAGTCGATCATCAACCAGATCCATCCAATCCTTATTAGGTGCCATTCTTTTTTTAATCGGTAAAGATTAAAGTTCAAAATTACCTAAATAAGATAGAGTCGATAAGCAACTTCACATAAAATTACTATAAAATAACGGAATAGCAAAATTACATACAATCTAATACAAGTCTAATTACATACAATCTAATATAAGTCTAATATAAGTCTTTTGCACAAAAAAAAAAGAAATTAATACTAGTAGGTAGTTTCCATTTAAGAACCACAAATAGGTGAAAAGAAGAGCAAAAAACAAAAAAAATGAATGTTTACGTCCTTTTTCACTTGCAGATTGTTGGTGAAAAGAACAAAAAAAAAGAAGTTAATACCAGTAGGTAGTTTCCATTTAAGAAGAGCATAATGTATGAATGTTTACGTCCAGTACCTATAGCAAAATTACATACAATCTAATATAAGTCTAATTACATACACCTTGACATAAAGGCTCACATGCTACTTTTAATACTTACACTCGACCAAACCCAAACTTAGGGTGAGCATCATGCTCAGTAGGTCGAAAGGACTCAGATGCTCACCATGAGGGTGCAGCCAACCTGCTGGAACAGCGTAGGGGCCATCTAGTGCTCATTTAGGCTTAGCTTACAAGATCTTCTAAAATACTCAGTCATTTGCTGAAGTAGAGTGAGCATCAAGCTCCAGGGATCATGAGGACACAAGGGCTTGCTCTAACAAAGCTACAAAGGTGCTGGAACAGTGCAAAAGGCAACATAGTGTTGGGTTATATGTAATAAGGATCTAAATAGGGGAAAAAACACCTAGAGGGGGGTGAATAGGTGTAAACGTATAAACACTCAAAAATCGTTGCGATAAAAACCCAATGCGGAAATAAAAATAACACGCAAGATTTTTACGTGGAAAACTCCATCACCGGAGTAAAAAACCACGGGACCGATAACACGGCGAAATCCACTAGAATTAAAACACGTACAAGGTGATTTACCGTACACACTTACGACTCAACCTTTTCCATACGCTCCTAGAGGATCTTCTCCGCTCGCTCCACGACGCTTCTCGAATCCACGATCTGCGCCCAACGCCGAATCCACGGCGTCCAACGTCGAATCCACGACGTCCGACCGAGTCCACGGTCTTCACCCAATAGCACCCTTCGAATCCACGAACGTGCCTCGCTCCGAATCCACGAGAGCGGTTGAACCTTGAATCCACAAGGACACGCGAATCCACGCGCCGATTTTGGGGTAAATCGTTGTTTTTGGGTGGTGATGATCTGCCGAATACTTAGATCAAAGATAGATCGGAAATACCATCTAAGTATTCATTAGTTTGATTCAACTCAAGATGTGAGTATGAAAACCTAGAATCAAACTAATCAATATAGATGAAGAAACATAGAGTATTCTCTAATGATTTCCTTTCTTCTCTATTTGTGGATCTAGAGCCGTATAAGAGATGACGGCTACTTTTTCTATTCTGTGGACTTCCCCTAGAAAAAGAATCATAGGGTCTATTTATAGGTTAGAAACCCTAGGAAGGAGATAAGAATCAAAAACCTAGCATTTCTGGAATTTTGACGGACGGCGATCCGGATCGGATTTGGGCGATCCGGATTGCAGTAGCAATAAAGACGGTTTCCAGAAAACAAACGTTCGGGATCCGGATCGGAGTGCCTGATCCGAATCGTTCATAAATTTCAGAACACTCAACGTTCGGGATCCGGATCGTGAGATGCTGCGATCCGGATTGAAGTAATGTATGAAACAACAACCTTCGGGATCCGGATCGCTGGCTCTGATCCGGATCCTGAGCATGTCCGAACACCAGTTTTTGATTTTTATGCAATTAAAAATTCTTCCAGGTGTTTCTACACTACAAGAAGTATTCGGATCATCAAAGATCTTTAGTTAAGCATACCTGATCCTTTTGAATTCTTCTTTCTTGAGATTGAGTTAAATGATCCAACTTTCTTCACCTTCAATCTTCAAGACTTGAAACTTTCACGAAACTACGCCAACTCAAATTCCGCAACAATCTCCCCCTTTGGCGGTTTCGTGACAAAACACAGATCCACTAAAGAAAATTCAAAAAGATATTTTTGTTGCTATCACCATACAACAAAAATTTACAATGGAGATCCAAAAAACTTAAAACATGAGATAAACTCCTAAAACAGACTCTAGACTTAGACATCTGTACTCTCTGCACAAAGAAATCATTCTTGACAAAAGGAGATCGTTAGATACCTCAAGAATATTTAGCATTCAAAACCTAACAGAGATAGGGTTTATGCTCACCATGACATTGAGTAATTCAGATATGTAATAAGATCACAATCAAACATTGACATATCTTCTAAGCAATAAAATTCCAAATGTCATGACTTTGCTTTGTTAGTAAACAAACAACTTGTTAGTAATAATACATGTCCAAATAGTTAGTCGAATAGTTAGTAGGAACATGCAACAAATCACAAGATAAAAACCAAAGTTGTGATACTTACCAACAAATCACAAGATAAAAACCAAAGTTGTGATACTTACCTTAATGTTCACACATTCTCATCCTCATTGTTCAAATCATTGTTCATATTCACATCATCATTGTTCAAGTTCTCTCTAAACTCTCTCCCCCTTTTTGTCACAAACAAAGCCAAAATCACAAAAATTTTGGAGAGTTAAGAAGTTCAAAAACAAGAAAAACCTGAGAACTGAAACTGAATTAAGGTAAAAACAGAACATTAAAACCTAAAAACTGAAATCCTGCATAAGAGAATTGTTAGACAAATGATTCAGGCATCTGAATCCGAGTCAACCGAGGCGGAGTCTTCAGAGCTCGTGCAACCCAGCTTTTTCAAAATTCCTTTAAGCATTCCCGAAATCGTAGAACACTCTTGTTTCATCTGATGTATGTCCTTGGACATCTTTCTGAGTTCTAGAGCCATTTTATCTTGTTCTTGTTTTATGGAAGACTCTAAGTTTCCCTTTTGGTCAGTTCTTCTGGAAGTTGAAGAACGTTGTGTGACGATTGACGGAGAAGTCTGACCTTCATTCCGAGGGGATCGTCTTGGCAAAGAAGGTGAATTGTCAAGAGGTTCATTGCTTGGCACATTCTTTTTCTTTGCTTGTTGCTTAAGTATTGAGGAAGACTTCAGTAGCTTCTTTTTCTTTAGGTAAACCTTATTTTCTTCATCAATACCTTGTTGTACTTCGTCAAGAAATGTGTCCCAATCTTCCTCGTCTTCTGATTCAGTGTCAATTTGAGAGATATTCCTTGGGTTCTCTTGACATGGTTCATTTATTTCAATACCTCGAGCTCGTCCAGGTCGTCGAGCAAGTCTTTTTCTTTTTAAGAATATGGATGAAGAGGTCATTGGTGCTTTTCCTTTTTCCGCAGCAGTGAGCGGAGCCTTTTCCTTTGATGTTTCTGCATGGGCTTTCCCTTTCGATGCAACAGAGGTTTTCTGTGGCGATTCTCCAGGATGTGTTTCATCATCTGATAACTCATCCCAGTTGACTTCATCCTTTTTAGCCCTCTTGGCAGTGTCTCTCGTATGTACCATAGCAGCAAGTAGGAAAACAATCCAAGTGATCACCATTGCTATTGGTCTCTTGAGAAAAGAAATCCTGTGTGCAACAACTCAAGAACACGAAAAAAATTGTTAATTTTCAAAGATTTGAAAAATTGTACCCAAACAATCATAATCATGTAGAGAGACTAAGAATCAAATTAGTTTTGCAAAAGGACTTTTAAAAATAGATCAATTGCATGATTTTCGAAAATCCTTATTATATGCCCTAAAACCGAAATTTTAGAAATCGAAGCCTAAAAATCCGTTAATCAGGAGAATACCTAGCATATAATCAAAACTAATCTACCCAGAGTTCTTATTTCAAAAGAAATTTGATCAAAAACCATCCACAAACGAAATTGATCCAAGAAATTCATCACGTTTGAGGAGGAATAGAGAAAAACGGTGAAAAACCGAGATTTTGATCAATAAAACTTACTTGGAGTTGAAGAACTTGAGTTTGAAAGCTTCCAAGATGGATGAAATCTAGAGAGAGATGCTCTGGAAACTTTGGAACAAAAGATTGGAGTAAAAGAAATCAAAACCCTTTTGTTCTTTATAAAATCCTAGCCGCGATCCGGATCAGATCATGCTTGCGATCCGGATCGGCTACCCGCAGTGTGAAACTGCGTTCGGGATCCGGATCGGCAGGTCCAATCCGGATCGTCAGCCCGCAGAAGAATACCTGCGTTCGGGATCCGGATCATCTTGCCCGATCCGGATCGGCTCCAACTTTTTCTTTAGAAAAATTTCAGAGAAATTCAAGAAAAACCAGAAAAAGATTGTAAGCACAAATGTGTATCAACTTTAAACAAAAATCATCGTTTCATACAACAAGAATTAGATTATGCCAAATCTATCAATAATATCCAAAAATGAAACGAGAATTTACAAAAATTAAATCCCTTAAAGTTGAACACCTTCAATTACATCTAACTTGATCTTATGAGTAATGCCTTTATCAAATCATCAATTCGGTAAAGAAAATGAAATACAAAGATCAATAGATGTTTGAAATCCCAAATATGGTAGATAATTTATGTAGACAATCTGTTGAAGAGAGTGGCTCTTTGAGCATCTTTCATTAAAATCCCACCTTATACCAACCTTGAAATTTGACGGAGTCAAGAATTTCAACACGCATTTTACTTAATCAAAAATTGAACAACCATGCTTGGTATACATGTGGTAGCTGCACACAATACTCGGACGACCGAGGTGGTAGCTCTTTCCTCCATGTGGTGGTAGTTTTCACACTCCTCATTGGGATGTAACTCTTTCCACATCTTTTGAGCATTTTACTTTTTCTTAGACTCCCCCTCAATTGGCTATCAATTATTTAAAATATAAAGTATTCAACCAAAAATTGATCTCGATTTTATACTCGACTAAACAGTCAAATAAGATAATGACTATACCAAGAGATCATTGAGAGAGAAATTGACTTTGATCACTTAGAAGATGATTTAATTAACATAAATGATCATTGCAACAATGAAATATTATGATGGCAAAAGCATAATAAATTTCTAAATGTGTGAAAAGATGCAATTAAAGTCAATTAAGATCTATGCTCAATTAATGTCCTATGTACAAACATAGATAATGAACAAAACATAACAAAAACAAAACCTATCCTAAGCAAAGGTTTCAAAAAGAAGTTTATTTCAAGGAAAGCATTCCAATTGCTTTTCGCAAATGAATAAAACGTTTTTGATCCAAAGGTTTTGTTAAAATGTCAGCTAATTGATCCTCAGTTGAAATATATGAAAGTTGAAGAGTATTTGATTCAACTAGCTCTCTAAGAAAATGATATCTAAGTTCAATATGTTTTGTTCTAGAGTGCAACACAGGGTTTTTAGAAATGTTAATTGCACTTGTGTTGTTACAAAGAATTGTTACCGAAGATGCTGAAATCCGGAAGTCGCTCAACACACTTTTCATCCAAATGAGTTGGGTTGAACAACTACCCGCTGAAATGTATTCCGCTTCGGCAGTCGAGAGTGCTATGCAATTCTGCTTTTTACTGTGCCATGCAACAAGGCAATGGCCAAGATAGAAGCATGCACCACTCGTGCTTTTCCGATCATCCACTGATCCTGCCCAATCGGCATCTGAGTATCCAACAATATCCAAACTTGTTCCCATAGGATACCAAATTCCGAAATTAATTGATCCTTTGATGTACCGGATGATCCTTTTCACCGCTTTCAGGTGAACCTCCTTTGGTGCAGATTGATATCTCGCGCAGATCCCAACACCAAAAGATATATCCGGGCGACTAGCCGTGAGATAAAGTAGACTTCCAATCATACTCCGATAAAGTTTCTCGTCTACGTTCTCACTATGTGATTCACTTCCAAGTCCCTTGTGGCTAGTTCCCATTGGAGTCGGAAAATCCTTCGAATTTTCTAAGTCAAACTTTTAACCAACTCCATTGCATACTTGGATTGACTCAAGTGAATACCTTCATCATTTTGTTTAATTTGCAATCCAAGGAAATAAGTCAATTCGCCCATCATGGACATCTCAAATTCGCTTTCCATGGTCTCCGCGAATTTAGAAGCATCATTATCTCTTGTTGCGCCAAATACAATGTCATCGACATAGATTTGTGCTACAATGAAATTGCTTTGATATTGCTTCACAAAGAGAGTCCTGTCAGCTCCCCCTCGAGTATAGCCCTTCTCCAAAAGGTGCTTTGTCAACCTTTCGTACCATGCTCGCGGTGCTTGTTTCAGACCGTAAAGAGCCTTTTTCAAACGAAAAACATGGTTAGGTTGTTTATGGTCTACAAAACCTTTCGGTTGAGCCACATAAACTTCCTTATTTAAAAACCCATTTAGAAACGCGCTCTTAACGTCCATTTGAAATAATTTGATTTTAAAATGACAAGCAATAGCAAATAGTATACGAATGGACTCGAGTCTAGCTACAGGGGCGAATGTTTCATCAAAGTCTATACCTTCTACTTGAGAGTAGCCTTGAGCAACTAATCGTGCCTTGTTCCTGATGATAGTACCATCCTCATTTTTCTTGTTCTTGAAAATCCATTTGGTACCTATCACATTATGTTGCTTTGGAGGCTTCGTTAATTCCCAGACTTTGTTTCGCTCAAATTGATGGAGCTCTTCCTGCATTGCTTTAATCCAGTAGTCATCCTGAAGAGCTTCATCTATGTTCTTTGGTTCGATTAAAGATACGTAGCAAGCGAATCCACAAACCAACTGCCTCCGAGTTCTAACTCCTTCTTGTGGATCTCCAATAATATTCGATTCCGGATGATCCTTGGAGATTCGTAGCGTTTGTTGAAACGGAGTACTCGGAGATATATGAGATGATTCCTGCACATCAGATAAACTTGAAGAACCATTAGATGCATCATTAATATTGGAAGTATTATTATGAGAAGATGCAATGGCAGGTGAATCATCATCTAGAGAGATATCGAGGGTAGATTTTTCAGATGCAAAGTGAAAAGCTTCATCTACTTTAACATTTATAGATTCTACGATCGTCTTAGATTCCAAGTTAAATACTCGATATGCTCTACTATTTGTAGAATACCCCAAGAAAATCCCTTCGTCACTTCGAGAGTCAAACTTTCCAAGATTTTCACGGTCACGTAAAATGTAACACCGACTCCCGAAGATGCGAAAATAATTGATGTTGGGTTTTCTACCACACCATAGTTCATATGGTGTATTTAACGTTCCCGGGCGCAAATAAACTCGATTAATTACATAGATTGCAGTGTTCACAGCTTCAGCCCAAAAATGTAGCGGTAAATTCCGGCTGTGAAGCATAACACGTGCCATCTCTTGAACAACCCTGTTTTTGCGCTCGACAACACCATTCTGTTGAGGTGTATAGGGTGCAGAGAAATCATGCTTAATACCGTTTGAAGTACAAAAGTCAATGAATTTAGAGTTAATGAATTCTCCACCTCTATCACTTCTAACACGAATGATCTTTTCATTCTTTTCAATCATAATACGAAGGTAAATCTCGTGAAAAGAATCAAAAGTATCAGCTTTCTCTTTTAAAAATGCTACCCAAAAATACCGAGAGAAATCATCAATCATCAAGAAAATATACCATTTACCTCCCAAAGATGGTTGACGAGTTGGCCCCATTAAGTCCATGTGTAAAAGTTCTAAAGGCCGCTTTGTACCAATGTGGTTCAAGTTCTTGTGTGCAGTTCTGGACTGTTTTCCCTTTTGGCAACCACCACACACAATGTTTTGTTTAAATAAAAGTTTTGGAACCCCCTTGACCACGTCCTTGTTTGAAATTTTAACAAGTTCCTTAAAATTTATGTGACCTAGCCTTTCATGCCAAAGTGTTTCATTATTCAAAGAAACTAGGTTACATTTTTCTGAAATTTTATTAGGAACAACATAGCAATTGTTTTCAGATCTAACCCCTTTTAAAAAGAAGACATGGTCCTTATCAGTTACAACGCATTCAACAGATGAAAAGTTAACTGAAAAATCATTGTCGCAAAATTGACTTATGCTTATGAGGTTAGTCTTAAGGCCATCAACAAATAAGACGTTTTTCAAAATCGGGCCATCTGGAATAGCTACCATCCCTTTTCCAACAATTTTGGAAGATCGACCGTCTCCGAAAACAACAAGTCCACCGGAGATTTTCTCAAGATTTTGAAAACTATTTTTGTCACCGGTCATGTGACGGGAACAACCGCTATCCAGATACCAAGACGAACTATCATATGCATGCAAGGAAACATTGGTAACAAGACAAGGAAAAATTTCACCTTTGCGCACCCAAACCTTTTTGGAATGCGTCGGTAATGGTCGTGAAGTTATATGCCTAGGTGAAAGCGTCTTGTTAAAACGATTGCTGCTCCTTGATGTAGTCGTCTTGCGCGGTAAACTACCAGGGTTCTTTTCCTTCAATTGATTTGCAATTGATTTCCGAGGAATCACCTTTGTGGTAGTCATTGCAAGAGGTGTTTGAGGTGAGCGTTTGACTCCCGTCTTGCAATATCTTCTTATGTGCCCTGAAACACCACAACGAAAACATACCTTAGATCTTGACGATCCCAAAGAGGATGAAGTAGGTTTGTTGTCGTTGTTTGTCTTGAATTCCGGTGTCGGAGGAGGAGATACCGACTGAGGCACAAAAACTGTCCCACTCGAACTTGGACTGTTTCCAGTTTGAGTGTACCCGAGGCCGAACTGATTTGATTGACCAAGACCAAGAAGTCTATCCAACTTACTCCTTCCTGAAGAGAATCGCTGCAAGTCATCCTTGAGTTGGAAAATGGTCTTTGTCATTTCCAGGTTATCCTGTCGAGCCTCGTTGTAGAGCTTTGAGAAGTGATTCGCTTTATCCACCAGATTTGTATGTTCCTTCTCAAAAAGCTCATTGGACTCTTGAAGGGAAACATTTACTTTTATCAGATTTTCCCTTTCCACTTCAAGAGCGTTTGAGAGAGAAGTTGCCCTTTTTGCTTCTTCTTCGAGATCATGCAATCTCCCTCTCAAACTCTTGTTTTGCTTAGCCACTTTCTTTGAATCCCTCAAAAGTCTGTGGTAGGCTAGAGCAAAATCTTCACCTTCCGAATCATCCGATTCATTGTCCGTTGCAATCTTTTCAACAGTGGAGTTGGACAATGACTCGGACGTACTTGCCATAAAGCACATGAAGGGTGAAGATGTGGATGCGTGGAATGCCGTGGTGCTCTTTTCTACATCACTTGAAGATGACTCATTTGACGTTGAGTTGTCATCCCAAGTGATGACTTGCATCGCCTTCTTCTTTGCCGGATACTTGTTGGGACACTCCGTTGCAATGTGGCCGTAGCCTCGACATTTGAAGCATTGTAGTTGTCCCTCTGAACTTTTCTTATCCTTTGAGAAGTTCTCTTGCTTTCTTGACTTGTAACTTGAAGTACCCTTGCCTTTGTTCGACTTTCCGAAGGATGGAGATTTACTTGCATTACCCCTTCGAAAGTTGCGACGAAACTTCCTTGTCAAGAGAGCGAGCTGCTTCTCAAATTCCTCCATAGAAAGGTTCTCGTCATCGTCTGAGGAGGATGTATCCGCGTCTTCTTCCTTAGTTGTTTTCAACGCATAACCTGAAGACTTAGAAGTGGATGCTTTTCCAGAAGAATTGTTAGTAGCAAATGTCATTTCATACGTTTGTAATGAACCAACTAATTCTTCTACACGTATTTCGTCCGGGTGTTTAATAGTTTCAATGGCAGTAACCTTTGGGCGAAATCGTTCAGGAAGAGTTCTTAAGATCTTTCTTACAACCTTAAATTCTGGAATCTTCTCTCCCAGGTTAGCACATGAGTTTACGATGTCTTGCAATCGTGTATAATAGTCCGTGAAAGATTCATTTTCTGCCATCAAGATAGAGTCAAACTTGCTCGTAAGCATTTGCAGTTTCTGAATCTTCACGAGGTTAGTTCCCTCATGTGTAACCTGAAGAACATCCAAGATTTCTTTCGCAGTCTCACATGCCGAGACGCGAGAGAATTCAGTTTGAGATAAGGCATTAAAAATAGCATTAATTCCCTTGCCATTGTAAGAAGATGAATCTAACTCTTCCTTGGTCCATTTCGACCTAGGTTTTAAGGTGCGCACATCACCAATAAATTCAGTTGGATTAGACCATCCTAATTCAATTGATTGCCACACCCGTTCGTCGATGGAAATTAAAAAGGCTTTCATCCGTACTTTCCAGTACGCATAATTTGTTCCATCGAAGAACGGGGGTCGGTTGATGTTTCCACCTTCAACCAATGTTTACAACCCTATTCCCGCTCTGATACCACTTGTTGGGTTATATGTAATAAGGATCTAAATAGGGGAAAAAACACCTAGAGGGGGGTGAATAGGTGTAAACGTATAAACACTCAAAAATCGTTGCGATAAAAACCCAATGCGGAAATAAAAATAACACGCAAGATTTTTACGTGGAAAACTCCATCACCGGAGTAAAAAACCACGGGACCAATAACACGGCGAAATCCACTAGAATTAAAACACGTACAAGGTGATTTACCGTACACACTTACGACTCAACCTTTTCCATACGCTCCTAGAGGATCTTCTCCGCTCGCTCCACGACGCTTCTCGAATCCACGATCTGCGCCCAACGCCGAATCCACGGCGTCCAACGTCGAATCCACGACGTCCGACCGAGTCCACGGTCTTCACCCAATAGCACCCTTCGAATCCACGAACGTGCCTCGCTCCGAATCCACGAGAGCGGTTGAACCTTGAATCCACAAGGACACGCGAATCCACGCGCCGATTTTGGGGTAAATCGTTGTTTTTGGGTGGTGATGATCCGCCGAATACTTAGATCAAAGATAGATCGGAAATACCATCTAAGTATTCATTAGTTTGATTCAACTCAAGATGTGAGTATGAAAACCTAGAATCAAACTAATCAATATAGATGAAGAAACATAGAGTATTCTCTAATGATTTCCTTTCTTCTCTATTTGTGGATCTAGAGCCGTATAAGAGATGACGGCTACTTTTTCTATTCTGTGGACTTCCCCTAGAAAAAGAATCATAGGGTCTATTTATAGGTTAGAAACCCTAGGAAGGAGATAAGAATCAAAAACCTAGCATTTCTGGAATTTTGACGGACGGCGATCCGGATCGGATTTGGGCGATCCGGATTGCAGTAGCAATAAAGACGGTTTCCAGAAAACAAACGTTCGGGATCCGGATCGGAGTGCCTGATCCGGATCGTTCATACATTTCAGAACACTCAACGTTCGGGATCCGGATCGTGAGATGCTGCGATCCGGATTGAAGTAATGTATGAAACAACAACCTTCGGGATCCGGATCGCTGGCTCTGATCCGGATCCTGAGCATGTCCGAACACCAGTTTTTGATTTTTATGCAATTAAAAATTCTTCCAGGTGTTTCTACACTACAAGAAGTATTCGGATCATCAAAGATCTTTAGTTAAGCATACCTGATCCTTTTGAATTCTTCTTTCTTGAGATTGAGTTAAATGATCCAACTTTCTTCACCTTCAATCTTCAAGACTTGAAACTTTCACGAAACTACGCCAACTCAAATTCCGCAACACATAGCATAGGCTAGGACTTGGCATGTGGGATCAATTAATCCACCTTGTCATCTGCCAAAGTAACTCGAGTTAAAGCTACTCTGCGTAGAAGATGAGTCAGGTGTAATTCTTCTCTTGGTTAATGAATCCTATTTTACCCGAATTTTTCTGTTTTGGTTTTTCTCCTGGTTGTATCAGTTCCAATTTTTGTTAAGAAGGCGGATTTATGGTAAAAATTCAAATTGATGTTTCCGTTGCAGAATCCTAACACTAGGAAATACCGGAGCAGATTGTAGTACTAGAGCGGGTTGCAAATTCATAAAATCTAATACCGAAACGAATACCTGGTATAATAAATAAAAATAATAATATTTAGCTGATCTAGTTAATTTTAACATAAGCAAATCAAATTAACTGAATCTGATCAAATCCAATCATTCAATCTACAAAATATCAAAAATTGAATCAATATTACAAAACATACTGATTTAAATCTCAAAGTCAAACTTCAATGTGATTTTTTTTATTTTACTATCAGAAACAATTATTAAATTGGACATTATTTTATTATCATTTAAATGATTTATTTTACTATTCGATTCAACAAAATAAAATTATAATATAATTAATTATAATATTTTTAATCGTGAAGTGATAAAATAAAAATACCTACACTCGACCAAACCCAATTTAGATGCAAGCATCATGCCCAGTGGGTCGAAAGAACCTAGAGGCTCACCAACTAGGTGCTGTGGGGAAACCAGAGACATTGCCGGAGCAACGTGGCTCCAAAAACATAAGCTTAAAGAGCTCTATTTGCAAGATCTCTCCATCTACTCAGCCATTTGCTGAAGTAGAGTGAGCATTGTGCTCAGGAGGTTGAAAGGAGTCGAATGCTCACTTGCTAGTTGACCAGAACCAATTTGGCTCTCTCGGGCATTTCCCCGAACACAAGGTGTGTTACGGAATTTGAGTTGGCGTATTTCGTGAATTCGGTTAAGTCTTGAAGATTGAAGGTAAAGAAAGTTGGATCATATAACTCAATCTCAAGAAAGAAGAATTCAAAAGGATCAGGTATGTTTAACTTAATATCTTTGGTGATCCGAACACTTCTTATAGTGTAGAAACACTTGGATGGATTTGTTATTGCATATATATCAAAAACTGGACATGGGACATGTTCAGGATCCGGATCAGACAGTTCAATCCGGATCCCGAAGGTGGTTCGTTCATACACCAGTTCAATCCGGATCGTAGCTTCCCTTGATCCGGATCTCGAACACTGAGTTTACCATTTTATTTAAACGATCCGGATTAGGCTTCGCAATCCGGATCCCGAACGTTGATGTTTGGTGAACTGTATGAACGATCCGGATCAAGCACTTCGATCCGGATCCCGAACCTTCATTTTTTTGGAAACTGTTTTTCTCGCTACTGCAATCCGGATCGCCGATCTCCGATCCGGATCGTCGTCATGTAAAACTCCAGAAAAGGTTAGTTTTTGATCCTTATCTTCTTCCAAGGGTTTCTAACCTATAAATAGACCCTATGATTCTTTTTCTAGGGTCAATCCAAGTAGCCGTCATAATAAAATATAATCTTTTATACGGCCTAAGATCCACATATAGAGAAGAAAGGAAATACTAGATTTAATCTTATGTTTCTTCATCTATATTGATTGATCTGATTCTAGGTTTTTATACTCATATTCTGAGTAGAATCAAATCAATGAATACTTAGATGGTATTTCCGATCTATTCTAATCTAAGTATTCGGCGGATCATCACCACCCAAAAAACAACGATTTACCCCAAAATCGGCGCGTGGACTCGCGTGGCCTTGTGGATTCAAGGTGCAACCGCTCTCGTGGATTCGGAGCGAGGTACGTTCGTGGATTCAAAGCGTGCTACTGGGTGAAGACCGTGGATTCGGTTTGGACGTCGTGGACTCGACGTTGGACGCCGTGGATTCGGCGTTGGACGCACATCGTGGATTCGAGAAGCGTCGTGGAGCGAGCGGAGAAGATCAACTAGGAGCGTATGGAAAAGGTTGAGTCGTCTGTGAGTACGGTATATCACCTTGTACGTGTTTAATTCTAGTGGATTTCACCGTGTTATCGGTCCCGTGGTTTTTTACTCCGGTTTGGAGTTTTCCACGTAAAAATCTCTGCGTGTTATTTATTTTTCCGCATTGGGTTTTTATATCGCAAAGATTTTTGAGTGTTTACGGTTTTCACCTATTCACCCCCCTCTAGGTGTTTTTTCCCCTATTTAGATCCTTTTATACATATAACCCAACAAGTGGTATCAGAGCGGGAATAGGGTTGTAAACAATGGTTGAAGGTGGAAACATCAACAGACCCCCGTTCTTCGATGGAACAAATTATGCGTACTGGAAAGTACGGATGAAAGCCTTTTTAATTTCCATCGACGAACGGGTGTGGCAATCAATTGAATTAGGATGGACTAATCCAACTGAAATTATTGGTGATGTTCGCACCATCAAACCTAGGTCGAAATGGACCAAGGAAGAGATTGATATATCTTCTTACAATGGCAAGGGAATAAATGCTTTATTTAATGCCTTATCACAAACAGAGTTCTCTCGCGTCTCGGCATGTGAGACTGCGAAAGAAATCTGGGATGTTCTTCAAGTTACGCATGAGGGAACTAACCTTGTGAAGATTCAGAAACTGCAGATGCTTACGAGCAAGTTTGACTCTATTTTCATGGCAGAAAATGAATCGTTCACAGACTATTACACACGATTGCAAGACATCGTAAACTCATGTGCTAACTTGGGAGAGAAGAGTCCAGAATTTAAAATTGTAAGAAAGATCTTAAGAACTCTTCCTGAAAGATTTCGTTCCAAGGTTACAGCCATTGAAACTATTAAACACCCGGACGAAATCCGTGTAGAAGAATTAGTTGGTTCTTTACAAACTTATGAAATGACATTTCCTACTAACTATTCTTCGGGAAAGGCATCCTCTTCTAAGTCTTCAGGTTATGCCTTGAAAACAACAAAAGAAGAAGACGCGGATTCATCCTCCTCAGGCGATGACGAGAATTTATCTATGGAGGACTTTAAGAAGCAGCTCGCTCTCTTGACAAGAAAATTTTGCCGAAACTTTCGAAGGGGTAATTCAAGCAAAACTCCATCCTTCGTAAGTCGAAGAAAGACAAGGGTTCTTCAAGTTACAAGTCAAGAAAGCAAGAGGGTTTTTCTAAGGATAAGAAAAGCACAGAAGGACAAGTCCAATGCTTCAAGTGCCGAGGGTACGGCCACATCTCAACGGAATGTCCAACTAAGAATCCGTCTAAGAAGAAGGCGATGCAAAGCCGTCACTTGGGATGACACCTCATCGTCAAATGAGTCATCGTCAAGTGATGAAGAAGACAACGCAACAGCGTTCCACGCGTCCACATCTTCACCCTTCATGTGCTTAATGGCAAGTACATCCGACTCATTGTCCAACTCCACTGTTGAAAAGAATGCAACGGACAATGAATCGGATGATTCGGAAGGTGAAGATTTTGCTCTAGCCTACCACAGACTTTTGAGGGATTCAAAGAAACTGGCTAAGCAAAACAAGGGGTTGAGAGGGAGATTGCAGGATCTCGAAGAAGAACTAAAAAGGGTAACTTCTCTCTCGACCGATCTTGAAGTGGAAAGGGATAATCTGATAAAATCAAATGTTTCCCTTCAAGAGTCCAATGAGCAATTCGAGAAGAATTATATAGATATGGTTAACAAGCAAATTACTTCTTGAAGCTCAACGGCGAGGCTCGACAGAAAAAATTGGAAATGACAGAGACCATTCTCAACTCAAGGATGACTTGCAGCGATTTTCATCAGGAATGAGTAAGTTGGATAAGCTTCTTGGTATTGGTCAATCAAACAAGTTCGGCCCGGATACAATCGAACTAAAGACGATTTTAGTTCGGTTGGGACAGTTTTTGTGCCTCAGTCGGTATCTCCTCCTCCGACACCGGAATTCACGACAAGCAACGACAACAAGCCTACTTCACCCTCCTCGGGCTCGTCAAGCACTAAGGTATGTTTTCGTTGTAATTTTGCAGGGCACATAAGGAGAAATTGCAAGATGGGAGCCAAACGCTCAACTCAAGCACTTCTTGCAACGACTACCAAAAGGGTAATTCCTCGGAAAGCAAATGCAAATTATTCGAAAGGAAAAAGCCTCGGTAGTTCATCAAACAAGACGACGACGTCAAGGAAAAGCGATGGATCAAAAAAGACGCTTTCACCAAAGGTATCAACCTCACAATCACTTCCGACGTACACCAAAACTCGAAAGGTTTGGGTACGCAAAGGTGAAATCTTCCCTTGTCTTGTAACAAATATTTTCCTTGCATGCATATGATAATTCGTCTTGGTATCTGGATAGCGGCTGTTTCCCGTCACATGACCGGTGATAAAACTGTTTTCAAAATTTTGAGAAAATCTCCGGAGGACTTGTAGTTTTCGGAGACGGTCAGTCTTCCAAATGTTGGAAAAGGAACAGTAGCTATTCCAGATGGCCCGATTCTGAATAATGTGTTATTTGTTGATGGGCTTAAGACTAACCTCATTAGTATCAGTCAACTTTGTGACAATGGTTTTTTCTGTTAATTTTTCATCTGTTGAATGCTTTATCACTGATAAGGATCATGTTTTCTTTTTTAAAAGGGGTTAGATCTGAAAACAAATGTTATGTTGTTCCCAATAAAATTTCTGAAAATTGTAACTTAGCCTCTTTGAATAATGTAACACTTTGGCATAAAAGGCTAGGACACATAACTTTAAGGAACTTGCTAGAATTTCAACAAGGACGTGGTCAAGGGGGTTCCTAAACTTTCACTTGAACAAAATATTGTGTGTGGTGGTTGTCTTAAGGGAAAACAATCAAGGGCTGCACACAAGAACCTGAACCACGTCGGTACCAAACGGCCCTTGGAATTATTGCATATGGATCTTATGGGGCCAACACGTCAACCATCCTTGGGAGGTAAATGGTATATTTTCTATGGTTGATGATTTCTCTCGGTATTCTGGGTAGCATTTTTAAAAGAGAAGCTGATACTTTGATTCTTTTCACGAGATTTGCCTTCGTATTATGATTGAAAAGAATGAAAAGATCATTCGTGTTAGAAGTGATAGAGGTGGAGAATTCATAATTCTAAATTCATTGATTTTTGCACTTTCCCACGGCAGTAAGCATGAATTCTCAGCACCCTATACACCTCAACAGAATGGTGTTGTCGAGCGCAAAACAGGGTTGTTCAAGAGATGGCACGTGTGATGCTTCATAGCCGGAATTTACCGCTACATTTTTTGGCTGAAGCTGTGAACACTGCAATCTATGTTATTAATCGAGTTTATTTGCGCCCGGGAACGTTAAATACACCATATGAAACTATGGTGTTGTAGAAAACCCAACATCAAATATTTTCGTATCTTCGGGAGTCGATGTTACATTTTACGTTACCGCGAAAATCTTGGAAAGTTTGACTCTCGACAGTGACGAAGGGATTTTCTTGGGGTTCTCTAGATAGTAGAGCATATCGTGTATTTAACTTGGAATCTAAGACGATCGTAGAATCTATAAATGTTAAAGTAGATGAAGCCTTTCACTTGCATCTGATAAATCTACCCCTGATATCTCTCTTGATGATGATACTCCTGTAAATGCATCTTCTCATGATAATACTTCCAATATGAATGATGCATCTAATGGTTCTTCAAACTTATCTGATGTGCATGAATCATCTCATGTACCTCCGAGTACTCCATTACAACAAACGTATGCATCTCCAAGGATCATCCTGAATCAAACATCATTGGAGACCCACAAGAAGGAGTCAACACTCGGAGACAGTTGGTTTGTGGATTCGCATGTTATGTTTCCACGATCGAACCAAAGAACGTCGATGAAGCTCTTCAGGATGACTACTGGATTGAAGCAATGCAGGAAGAGCTCCATCAGTTTGAACGCAACAAAGTCTGGGAATTAACGACGCCTCCGAAGCAACACAATGTGATTGGTACTAAATAGATTTTCAAGAACAAGGAAAATGAGGATGGTACCATCATCAGGAACAAAGCACGTTTAGTTGCTCAAGGCTACTCTCAAATAGAAGGTATAGACTTTGATGAAACGTTTGCCCCTGTAGCTAGACTCGAGTCCATTCGTATCTTATTCGCTATTGCTTGTCATTTTAAAATAAAACTCTTTCAAATGGACGTTAAGAGCGCGTTTTTAAATGGGTTTTTAAATGAGGAAGTTTATGTGGCTCAACCGAAAGGTTTTGTAGACTGTAAACTACCTAACCATGTTTTTCGTTTGAAAAAGGCTCTTTACGGTTTAAAACAAGCACCGCGAGCATGGTACGAAAGGTTGACAAAGCACCTTTTGGAGAAGGGCTATACTCGAGGGGGAGCAGATCGGACTCTCTTTTCTGAAGCATTATAAAATAACTTCATTGTTGCACAAATCTATGTCGATGACATTGTGTTTGGAGCAACAAAGGATAATGATGCTTCTAAATTCGCAGAAACCATGGAAAGCGAATTTATTGTTACGGCATTTTGGTGTTGGCATATTTCGTGAGTCAAGTCAGTAAGTAGTGAGTCGGAGTCTTAAAGGGATCAAATTGTCAATCAGCAATCAAAGACTTAGAGAAGATTCAACAAGAGCTCAAGTTGACACTCTGTGTCTTGAGTCTTGAAGATTGAAGATGAAGAATTGTGGATCAGTTACATCAATCTCAAGAAGAAAGTATTCAAAAGGATCAGGTATGTTTAACTAAATAATTGTGGTGATCCGAATACTTTCTTATAGTGTAGAAACACTTGGATAAATTTTTAATTGCATAAAAATCAAAAACTGGACATGGGACATGTTCAGGATCCGGATCAGACCTTGCAATCCGGATCCCGAAGGGTACTTGTTCATTGGCAATTTCAATCCGGATCCTAGGCCATTCCGATCCGGATCCCGAACATGGGACTTTGCTGAATTGCTTTAACGATCCGGATCGGACCTTGCAATCCGGATCCCGAACCCTTGGTTTTCTGGAATCGTCAATCTCGTTACGATCCGGATCGCAGTAAATCGATCGGATCGCCGTCCTGAAAATTTCCAGATAAGGTATGTTTTTGATTCTTATCTCTTTCCAAAGGTTTCTAAACAATAAATAGACATTTAGGGTTTTCTCAAAAACGTGGGTGCTACGGCCGATCAATTTCTAAAACACTTGAGAGCAACCCTAGAGGCTAGGTTTTTATCGATCTTCTTTATAGCCTCTTTTAGGTCAATTCGACGGTTCTTTGAAGAGAACATATCTTTTGTCGAATTGATCTAATCTTTGCTTAGAGATTTCTTCTACGGTTCCTCAATGAGAATCTAAGCAAAGGATCACCATCGAAGGTCAATATTCTTATCGACTGAGTTTGCGTCGTGGATTCGACGTGGCATCGTGAACGGTGTGCTAAAGGCGTTTCGTGGATTCGAAACGTGTGCTCGTGGATTCGAGTGGCGTTCGTGGATTCGAACGTGCGCAGTGGACGTGGAAAACGGTGGAGCGCGAGGTCCGAAGAAATGAAGGAAAGGTTAAATCCGTGGAGACGGTAATCACCTGTATTCTTCTTTTCTTAGGGATTGTTATTGTGTGGATATCAAACGGGTCAGCGCAAGGTCCAAAGAAGCTGAAGGAGGGGTTTTGAGTCCGTGGAGTCGGTAATCACCTTGTTATTTTTATCTTAGTGGATTGTATTGCGTGTTGGTCCCGTGGTTTTTTCTGGATTGGAGTTTCCCGTATATCTCGGTGTGTTGTTTTATTATTTCCGCATGGTTTTTATTTTGCACTGAGATTTGGTTTTATAAGTATTACACCTATTCACCCCCCTCTAGTTGTTTTGATAGTACCTATTTAGACCTTGTGGATCCTATATAAAAACAACAAGTGTATCGGAGCGGGGTTTTCGGTTTATCTATCAGGGTGGGTGAAAGTGGAATTTATAGACCTCTCTTTTTGATGGGAATACTTATGGTATTGGAAAGTGCGGATGAGAGTTTTC